>JACBWW010000007.1:1146804-1359021 GCA_020086605.1 Lanius collurio | reverse complement strand
CAGGGTTTGCCCAGGCAGCCAAGAAGGCCAATGGCATCCTGGCCTGTATCAGCAATAGAGTGGCCAGTGGGATCAGGGCAGGGATTGTCCCCCTGTACTCAGCACTGGTGAGGCCTCACTTCAAGTTCTGTGTTCAGTTTTGGGCCCCTCACTGCAAGAAAGACATTGAGGTGCTGGAGCGTGTCCAGGGAAGGGCAACAGAGCTCATGAAGGGGCTGGAGCACAAGTCCTGTGAGGAGCAGCTGAGGGAGCTGGGATTGTTTAGCCTGGAAAAAAAGAGGCTCAGGGGAGACCTTATGACTCTCTACAACCACCTGAAAGGAGGGTGTCACAAGGTGGAGATTGGTGTCTTCTCCCAGGCAACAAGTGACAGGACAAGAGGAAATGGCCTCTAGTTGTGCCACGGTAACTTTAGTCTGGATATTAGGAAAAATTTCTTCATGGAAAGGGTTTTCAAGCCATGTTTCCAGTCTGCCCAGGGAAATGCTAGAGTAGCCATCCCTGGAGATATTTAAAAGATGTGCAGATGTGGCTCCTAGGGACATGGCGTGTTGGTGGGCTTGGCAGTGCTGAGTTATCCATTGGTCTCTCTTCATGGTCTTTTCCAACATGATGATTCTGTAATTCTAGCAATGAATTAGAGAAGGGTACTTCAGAGGTACTAACATAGCAGGCATGACATTGTCCTTGACTTTAAGTGGTTTCCCAGCTTGAAGGAGGATGCAGGGCAGGTGTGTCCTGCACTGCTGATGCCACAAGCTTGGGAATGCAGGCAGTCCTGCAGTGTAATAGAAAAACCTGCTTACAGTATCATGGTGGTTTTTTAATCAATATTTTCCAACAGTACCCTGTTTGCTCTGAAAAAACTTCTAGCTCTGTCTAATTAACAGAAACTATGCTTCCACAATATCATCCAGCCACAGTAATCACTGCCAAAAGGAAAAAGAAAGCTTTTCAGAGGATAGTAGCTTAGCCATAATAATTTCACTTTTCCACTATTCCCAACAGTGTTTGAGATCTATCTATCATCAGCCCTACAGAGGCAGCTTTTTTGGTTTTTGTTCATGCGGGACTTTTGGTATTTTTTTTTGTTTGTTTGTTTGGTTTGGTTTTTGGGGTTTTTTTGTTTGTTTTGTTTTGTTTTGTGCATTTAGACACAAAACAAGTCTGAACAATTTCTTTTTAACTTTTTTCATTATTGTACTTTTGTCAATGCCCTCTGTGGGCTATGATACTGGGTAAGGGTCAGGGTCTTCAAAATTAATATCTGACTTTTTCTTGCTCTTCAGATGTTTTAATGTTTAAGGTTTGACCTTTGTGATTAAAGATCAACTTGAAAGGAAATGTGTATCTGTGCCTGAAGTCTTCTCTTATGTAATCACATTTTTGAATGGACATTTTTGACTGTGTAAATTAAAAGGCTTTGTGAACTTTTATGGACTTAATCAAAGCATTTAAACATAGAAGAATAAAGTAATAAGCTATACTTGTTCTATCAGTCCTTTAGAGAATTACTTTTACCTTCCTAATATACCTACCTCTTTTTGGGCCCATTTCCCAGTACAATCACAGCTTTTTACTGGCAGCTTACAGCAGTGAACAACCTCCCATTAATTTGTGTTTATTTTACAACCCACAATTTAAAAAAACCTCCTGAAACAATGACCAGACTTTTTAAAAAAAATCATTTATTGAAAGAGCATCATCTTCAGGGTTTGATAGGCACCATATTTTCCTTGAAGAAGCTTAACAATTCTTCCCCATTATGATCCAATGGGATATTTCCTATAAAGAGTACTAGGCACTCTGATACTATTTGCTCTGTGTGCTTTGGCTGACATAACAAGGACAGATACTATCCAAAGTGAGTACTTGTCTCACGGAGAAAACTCTTTGCAGATCTATAGCAGATTGAGCCAGAAAGTTGGCAAAGGCAAAAAATCCTATGTGCTTTTTTTGCCTTTAGTATAAACAAGACTCTAAGGCATCTGTCTATATTCAGGTCACCTTGAGTGCATTCCTGTCTTGGTTCCTTTCCCCAGAAACTACTCAGAATAAAGCATTCCCTGGCCTCTGCTGCATGAATGGAGCCAAATTAAGGTATCACAGTAATGACAGGCAAAAATGTAAGGAAGTCTCTGGGCATATCTGTACAAACCTTAAATGACCGTCCACCTTATCCCAAAAACTGCTTAAAAACAACTATAAAATTCATAAAACCAAGCAAGCCAGGATTGCAGATGTAGATGTTTCCAGGTTTTATTATTACCTATGAAGGTGTAAATGTAAGGATTTCTCATTCCCTATGGAATGGACTGTTTCACCCTGGGTGCCTTGGGTGAAACCGTTTGAATTTGCCTCCCTTTACTCCCTCCCTCCCCTCTCCTCCTCCTTGGAGAGAGTCCTGTGTCCCTGCCAGGGGGCTCTGTGATTGTGCTGCTCCCTCTGACCCGATGGAGAAGCGCCATCTGAGCAAAAGTGGTGCTCATTTACACCCATTATAGGGAGTAACTGTTATTATCTATAGAAATCTCTGCAAACAGCAAGATTAAATCTGTAAAATAAAAGCCAGGTCAACATGCACATAATTCAAATATGAATCATGTATATTTAGGAAAGAGTAATATTTTGGGATTTTTTTTTTTTTCTATAAACTATGAACTATATTTCAACCCTGGGCTCAACAGCAGCAGTAGTAAATATATTACAGCACTTTCTGGTGCTCTTTTGGACTCATGTATGCCTAAAATCTTGGGCCCAGAATATTTTGCTTTTTTTCACCTTGGCAAAAAACCTTGTAAAGAAGAAAATAGTTCTAGGCAATACCCTTTTCTTTAAATATTAGTTACTAGTAATTTCTAAAGTCTATAAAGTTGACTTTTTCAGCAATAGTATTGAATTTTACTGTCTTTACAATTATTTAAAATAGAAAATGTCCTAATAAAATTCACATTATCCTTTTCCTTATCAATGTCTTTATTGATTATCAGGAGTAAGTAACACATATTTTATTTTCCTTGTATATCACAAATAGAGTCATAAAAGATGACTGACAAATTTCACTTAAGGAATACAACTAGTAAACTATACATGGAAAAACATTAAATTGTCTTTCCCAGCCTTCCCAGAGTAATTGTCTGCAAGTAAAGGTAATGTCTGCAATTACCAAGGAGAAAAAAAAAGTTATGCAGTAACATGTGCAAAGCATCTAAAAGAAGATCTCCACTCACTGTCATTTCTACATGTGTTTTAAGTTACTGCACAACTGTGTCACAATTCTTGAGTGTCAACCTGCAAAGCTTCTCTCTTTCCTAGTTTGATTCACGGGCAAAAAGGAAAAGCAGGAGATGGAACTTTGCTCTGAGCTGGTGATTTACACAATCAAACTGTAAATTGTATGGGCAAAATATGAAGATTTGCACAACACTGTATGTGAAATTAAAAGCACAGAGTGGAAAAAAAAATATTTTTCTTCTTATTAAACTGTTGAAAGCCATCCTCAGAAAAACTGGAGTGGTTTGGCTGCTTCTGTGACAAAAAGTATCAAGATTGGTCTGCTTACAGAGAGGGTTTATGAGATAAGGCAACAAATCACATTCTGCAAAAGAAGTCATCAGCAAACAAGTCAGAATGGTTTATGAAAAAGTCATATACGAAATATACACACCTGACAGTAAATAACCTCTTCACTGAGCTGGCACTTTTCTAAATTACAAATTAGGGATTCATGATCCTAATAAATACAATATACTACTGGTTGACAGCTTTCACAGCATTTTATGTTTCTGAAGAGGATTTATAGGTTTATAATGAGGAACAATATAATGCAGGTGCTATTAACTTCACTAAAACCTATGTGCAAAAAGTGAAAAGCAAATCTTTTGTTAAAATTTTTTCTTGTGTACTATTTTCTTAGAAATAAAGTCCCTATTTCAAGGCGATTTCTAAGCAGTGTAATTAATGTGGTGCAGTTCACAAATTGCCTAATGAGTACTGTATTTAATGAATATTCTCTTAAAGTTTATGGCTATTTTCTACATCCATTCAGCAACAGCAGTTGCTGAACTGCAACAGTAGTTTTGAGCACTTGTTGCAGATGTTTCCAACCATTTTCTGCCAAATGCAAATTTAACTACTTGAGTGATTGAATTATCAATGCCAGCCTTAGCTGATACTACTGTTAAAAGATTAATGTCCTAAAGGGAGAATCAGATAACTACTTGCTTTCTTTTAACATCACTTCAGGAACATTCTAAATCCCCTTCCACAGAACAGAATGCTTTTTAAAAACAATATAGCACATTTAAATAGATTTAGCCCTCCTCACAATATGGTTATAAAGTATCAAGAGATGTGTTGGGTTGACACTGGCTGGATGACAGACATCCACCAAAGCTGCTCTATCACTCCTCTCTGCAAGTAGACAGAGAGGGTTTATGAGTTAAGGACAGGACTCACTGATTGCCAGGATGGGCAAGACAGACTAAGCTTGGGAATGTTAACTGAATTCATTGCTAACAAAATCAGAGCAGGTTAATGAGAAGTAAAATACATCTTAAAACACCTTCCCCTAACCTCTCTCTCCTTCCCAGCTCTACCTCCTCCCCCAGCAGTGCAAGGAGATGGGTCCGGAGATCCCTGCCAGGACCCTGCTCCAGTGCAGGCCTCCCACAGGTTCACAACTCTCTTTCGGGCAGCCATGGGCATTTTTCGGCATCCAGTGTGAGTCTCCTCCATGGGCCGGAGGTGGATCCCTGTATCCCCATGGAGCTCCATGGGCTGCAGGGACACAGCTGCCTCACCATGGGCTGTACCAGGGGCTGCAGGGGAATCTCAGCTCTGGTGCCTGGAGCACCTCCTGCCCCTCCTTCTGCACTGACCTTGGTGTCTGCAGGGCTGCTCCTCCCACATGTGCTCACCCCACTCTTCTCTGGCCACAATTACATCTGCACAATAACATTTTTTCCCCTTCCTTAATATCACAGAGGTGCTACCACCATTTGTGTGTGGCCCAGCCTTGGCCAGTGGCACATTTGTCCTGGAGCTGGATGGCATTGGCTCTGCTGGACATGGGGGAAGCTTCTGGCAGCTTCTCACAGAGGACACCCCTGTAGCATCCCCGCTACCAAAACCTGACCATGCAAACCTAACACAAAAGTTAAATTCTGTCTTAATGAGGTTATCATAAAATATTAATGCTGGATAGTCTCAGACCAAGTTCTAAAACTACACAAAAAACTAATTAAAAACAAGTCACAAAACAGCCATCTAGGATACTCCTTGCTGTCATTTAATAATTCACTATTATCTGACAACTCATAAAGTAACTACCACAGGATAACATTACTCTCTAAAAAATGAAAGCTACCCATAACATCCAACATAAACTCTTAAATGATGATGATGATGATGATGATGACAGTGATAAATTCAGCAATAACTTCTACATCTGAAAGTACCACTAAACTCTGTAATGACTTACACACCTGAAGTCCCTCATCCATAAAACCTGCCAGCATTAAAACACATTAGGACATGTTGCTGGAGAGCGTATTTTTTATTGATATTTGGGGTTTAAATTTCTAATTGAATTATTATTGATTAGTTATTGATTACTGAATTATATATTTTCCTTTTATACAGCTCCAAAAACACAGGATGATTTGGGGATGATCATGAGCTCCACACTCGTGATTTGGACAAACAGGATCTAAAATGAATTAAACATGCTAGCTTATAGTTAAAGTTGTATTTGGTACACAATGAAGTAGTATGATTCATGTATCAAATGATTATAGTCCTTGATTCAACCTTTCCTTATTATAACCTATAAATGTGAGCTTATTCATAATCAGGTGATAAATTCAGCTGAGACAACCTTAAGGTATCAATATCTAAGATAGCCAAGAAAACAGCAAATTAAGTACCTTCACTGTCATCTTTATTCAAGTGATACTTAAGACAAAATTCCAGAGCAAGAAACTGGAAATCCTGTGTGATCAGCTTCCTGCTGAAATTCCTATAACAATCTGAAACTCTTATTATTATTGCTAATAACATAAAATTGTGTTTAAAAGATTTTAAGAAATGGTAATCATATAATAATAAAGAATTAGGCATATATGCTAGTGACAGAATCTTACAAGGTCCCACAATAATTCTAAGTTGAATTGCAATATATTAGATCTATGAAGATGAAGTAAGTAATACAAAAATAGGTTTAAAGCTTTAACCAATCTGTCTTCTTCAGGAATGAATTCCAGAGTGAAGATAAGAACTGAGCTCCCTGCATTTTTAAAGGTAGATGCTGCATACTTCATGTCAAGCTGCAGATCTGTGAGTACAGACTGCAAAGAGAAGCAGCAGGCAGTGATTTAATGATAATTTGATGCATCATTCAGAGTCGAGACAGCATCTAAGACTTGTTTGACAAGACACACTCAAAATACAAAATGATCAAACTGAAATTGTGTCAGTTATTTTATGAGCAAATCAGGTCTCTGAATGTTGTAGAACTTCCTTTACAAGGGGCTGTATCATCAGAACAGATTAATTAGATAAAAGTACAAGTACTATAGGGAACGACATCCACACTGGTGGAAGTGGGATGGATCAAAGAAATACAATGGAATCATGACATCCCTGAGTGACTACATCTTACTTTATTAAATGTTCCTGTAGCATGGCATGATCATTTTTGCACTTTATTTCTGCTGCTCAGAACTGAACAAAGTTCAAACATTTTGTTTCACAGAGTCAAGATCTGCCTAAATTGCCCTTTTCCAAGTTTGAATGGTCCCACAATCCTCAAAAAAAAAAATGCAGTCAAAGTTGTCAGATTTCCTTTACTTACCCACTTACTCGATGCATAAGTTTGCATAACTATGAGGCTCATTTGTGACCCAGGACTGGACTGCAACCCTTAGATTGTCTCAGTTTGATTTTGGATGGTGTAATTAAATTGTCAAACAAAGGTCTAGTGCTTTTGAAATATGAGAAGGAAATGGGGACTGAAAGAAAGGGAAATGAAAAGAGAGAGACAGTCAAAGTGTATTAATAATGAGGGTATAAATAATGTAACATCTGTCCAGAAAGAACCATATCATTGCTTTTTTAGTTTTCATAAGCTCTCAACTAAAACAGAATATGAAAGCAAATCACACTAATTATTTAGACAGAACAAAACCTCACATTATTTCAGATACTTTGAACGGAAATAATATCACCAATAATGTCACCTGAGAAAAAGCACCAGTAATGCCACATCATTACCCTATTACAGGACCACAGGAGAATGAAGGTTAGGGAATATGAAGTGTGGGATCAAGTAGGCAGCTTCTGCTCCAAAAGAGGTGGAGTAATGTAAGTATGAGCTTGACTATGCCACGTGCTTTGGGGCTACAAATCAGCCCCTCTGGCTAAGCCAGGCAGGCAAGCAGAAAACATCTACAGGTCTTCTACACCTTCCTGATTCACACGTGGTTCTTAAGAAAGTACGATCCAGTGTATGGCTGAATGGTTTGGATCTTAAAGAAGCTTTTTACAGTTGGAGAACTCCAGGAAGCGACAGTTGTCCCTGCAGGTTCCCTCTGCAACACCCACACCCACACCCACACCACAAACACACTGTTGCTGGTAGTTATGCTTTCAAGATTTTGCCCAATGTTGCACAGCTTTGCTGTGAATGCAATACATTGGTATTTTTCCACAGAACCCTTGCTTCTACAGCAACTCTGAAGAGGTTATGACAATTAGCATTTTTTTTTTTTCATGCCTAAACCCAGCCAAAACAGGATAACAGCAAGCTTGTATAGCTGCATACGGGTGACAAAGCAGACATATGGACTGTGAAAAAGAGAAATTAAATCATTGAAGAAGAGCTAGCAGATAACTCCTCAAAAATTTAGCCTTTTTTTTGAAACAATGGAAAGGAAAAATATTTTTCTAGATGTAATCTGCCGCATCCCAGATTTCTATACTTCATTTAAACAATCTCATTCAGATATTTTGACTTCACTGACTGATTCTTGTGCCTTAAGTTGCACTTATATCTGTACTGGTATTTGTCAGTGTACCACAATAACAAAACAAAATACATACAACTTCAAATATACTATAAAGTCTTCCTATACAGTCTTCCTTAGTCACATTGTCCTACATACATATGCCTTCAATCTTCCATATGCCTTCAATCTTCAAAACTGACTATTCAGTCTCGCTGAAATCTGCTACATGGGCTAAGTTCAAGGACAATTAGTGTTTTAAAATTGTAAGTTACCTAAGGGTAGCAAGCTGAAACTTTAAAACTATGAATTAAAGCTCAATTTTAGACAGACACTTGAAAAAAAAAATATATCTCCACACACCCCTCAAGCAACTGAGCTGTTAAATTACAGTTGAAGCAACTAGGTCTTCATAAAAGCTGTGGGTAAAAACAGTACAGTTCATCATACAGTATTTAAAAATAATACACTTAAGTACTGCTGCAAACTAAAAATGCTTTTCCATGATCATAATCTTATGCCCTTAAGAAATTAAAATAAAGTCAGGAATTCTCATCAATCCATGGTAAGGGTAGTGTCTTAAGAAGACGCAAAGATTTACATGCCGTTGTCCTGGTTTCGGTATTATGTTGTTGCAGAAACCTTCAGGGGACAATGTTGCCTAGGACGCTTCACTCACAAACTAAATTAAAATGCTTTTAAGTTTCACAAAGGATTGATGGGAGAAAATAAAGAGGTATTTTTCTTCTCAGTACACTGAATTTTTTTACTGAATAATATTTAATGCAAATAGAAAGAAAAGAATTTTCTGGTCTGTATCTTCAGTTCAATTCTGTAAAATAGACTTCAGATGCAATGATTTGCAGGACTCACTTGAAAACCTGAAAGACCTGAAAGACTGAAAGGCTGAAAACCTTTTTCTCCTACCTGTTTTCAAGATCTGCAACTTTATGAAACATCTTCTGCACAAATATTTTCCATATACAGTTTACTTCTTATGCCACCTTAGAAAAGCTGCCTTTCTGACTCATAGTTCTTTTCCAATTTTTCTTTCAGAAAGCAGCCAACAGTTTGTATATTCACTTGGGATTGGTCTGCAATTCACTTTAAGCAATACATTTGAATAACAGGGAGATCTGACCATTTTCAATTATTTTTCAACTTTTTTACATCTGACTAAAATGAGCTATCTATTAAAGTGGTAGTCTACTGGGCTCACCTCTATCCATCTTACGTGTCTTATAAATATTCAGAAACTTGTTTTGATGTTGAAAATTATTTCATTGTTTTTGCGTTATCTCACTGTCCTTGAAACACAAGTGCATCATACTTGCAAAGAAGTTTTCACAAATTGTCTGCCTTTATAAGAAAGTATTGCATTCACGACACATTAGAGGATCTGGATGATTTAAATTTAATTGACAGGTAAATCTCAGAAGTGCGTAGATAAAAGATTAGTTGGGGTTTTTTTTTGGAAACAGAGTCTTAAATGATAAACTTGTATCTATGAGGACTTGCATCTTCATAGAGCAAAGTGCAAAGATTCATATCAAAGCATTTTAGTCAAGAACAGAAGTGCAAGAAAGTACAGGCCAATACTGGTCCAAAGTTAGTTTAAAAAAAATTAAAAAGTTGAAGGTATTTTCAGTTTGCAGTGTATTAAAATGGGTATTAAAGTAATTTTTAATTGTAAAATAAAAAAATAAAACCCACATAATTTTGCAATGTAATTTCCTTCAGGCACTTAAATGCATTACAATAAAGTCTACTTATTTGTATTTAGTGCAAATTCTTTCACTGGAAGGAGGATTTTGATAAACATTCGGGAAGAAAAAAATGGTAGGGAAGAAAAAGAGCATCTAAATATATTAAAATTAAAATTTAAATATGCAAAACATGCTATCAACAAGGAAGCTAATGAGGGACTGTTCATTCTACTTTTAAAACATATCTAAAAAGAAACTTACATTGCCCAGCTTGAATATACAGCACTTGAGGAGATTATGATTTCATTTCATGGTAGTTTGTGAACCTATACAATTCATTAAGTACTTGAGTACATTTTTTCTCTGGGAACACTCTCAACAAACACTCAAACACATGCAACTCCTGCTAGTTAGAAGAGAAGAACATCTGCCCAAGTTTAGTGCAAGAGTACTGGGGGGGAAGCCCATACAGTTTAAGAAGTTCCCAAAGCTTACTTGACGTTCCTTTCCTGAACTGGGAATCCTGCTAGATAACCAGTTACTGTCTAACTACTAAATTATGTCTCAGTCACTACAGAGAAAAAATAGATTTGTGTTATCATTTTGACAACCACTTCTGTAAAAAATCTCAAAGTGAGGCAGCACTTTTCATTTAATGTATTTCTCCCTGTAAGTTACATGTGTTAACCTTGATATAAAGCTTAGCAGAAAAGTGGAGACTTACTGTTAAGAGTTACACAGGAAGAAGTAAATTTATTTTCTGACACCTTGCTCTTTCTCAGGAATAGGTGATTGTTCATGTATTTATTTACACTGGCATGGTAATACAGAATTAAAAATGTCAAAATTTAATGTGAGCAAATTTGCACTACAAATGCAAAGTACTGGCAGCTGAGAGAAACCTACATATGTTCTTCTTTTGGTTCATAAGTGTTCACATGCAAACCTGGATATTCTCAGCAGAACAGAAAGTTCTATCAGTGGTAAACTGTTGGCATTTCCTAGGCACAGTGGTGCATAGCTGGCTTGTCATCTAAGAGTACAGAAAGAAACAGTGAGGACCAAAAACCTGTTTATTCAGTAGATGATAAAAAAACTAAGAGACAACACCATAAGGCAAATGTATTTGTGGCAATAAATAGCACTCTACTGACATGTTTAAGTCTTGGTCTTGAAGGATGTACTCACTGTTTTGACAATATAGGATAGATTGTATAATTGAAAATGCTGAAAAGAAAGCAAGACACATGGGAAAAATGTTAAAATATCATTCCTCCCAAACAAATAAATTTAAGGTAGATGCTAGTTACTGTGTGCGAATCCAATGGAAACTTAAAAAACTCCTCTTGAGACCTATGTGAAATTATATTTAGATAGTCATAAAAAAATTGAGAATATTATTTTGTCTTCACTCTTGTAGTACAAGTTTCACTATAAACAAATTTTTAAAATTTATTTTGTTAAGTTAAAAATTTAAATAAGTCAGTTAAGACCATTTCACAGGTTGCCTTTCTGATATTACATAAATCCCCAAATTTTTGGGTTTGCTTTGTTTTTTTTTGTTTGTTTGTTTGTTTGTTTGTTTTGTTTTTTCCATAGAAAAAGTTCTTCAGCTTGGTGCAACACTATTCCCAAGTCAGATCTCTTCTTGATACTGTTTAATTTATTTTACATAACCTGAATTTCCTTAACAGATATGAAGCCAATTTTGCCTCTACTAAAGTCAACGGTACATTGGCACTAACTACCAACATCAAAAATAAGAGTGACAGTGTAACTTAACGCAACTTTGTAGAACAATTTGAAATTATTTATATTTTGTATTTTATTGGTACATGGCCTTTTTTTCCCATTAAATATTTTATTTATTTTATTTTATTTTATTTTATCTAATGACTTTATCTTATATTATGCAAAAACATGTTAAGTTACAGATGTTTACTGACAGTATTATACAGAAAAAGACAGCCCCATGTACAATTTCTTTTCTAAGCCCTGTTTTGAAATAATATGTATGATGATATGTTAAAAGTCTACTTCACGGCTTGTAAGTACATCTCACTGTCAATACTGTTTAAATATACAACTAAAAATGTATTTTCTTATATTAGATTTTCCTGTGGTAGATCAGTGCAGAGCAGTCTACACATAGCACTTGATTGAAAATTAAATGTTCTTATCAGCAAATTTGTACTATCCCAGCATAAGCCAATGGCTCTCTGGTATTATAGATTAGGACTTTGATTTGAGTGTTGATGATGGACCTTTATAGCCACACTGAAAAATGCTGGAGGAACTATTTTTTTTAATAGAATATTTGCAAAATTTATTATTAATTGTTTAATTAATTTCTGAATATTTAGGACTTTTCATCAAAAAGTTTGTGAAGTATTAGGGTTACTGCAACAATATCTTAAAATTAAAAACCATACACACATTCACAAATGACTTTTATATAGCTGTCAGTTACCTTCAAAAATCTCCTTCTCGTTTGCCCTCCAAGAAATAAAATACCATCCATGTTAGCCAAAGATATTGTGCAACTGTATTGCTCCTGATTATTGATTATTAGTTAAAAAGAAAATGTGACATGTCACATAGGATAAAAAATGTTAACAAAAATCTCCATTAGATGATGGAAAAAAGTACTTTGGATAATAGAGCAAACTGTGATTTTACACATTTTTGTACATATGTTGTCAAGTGGCACTGGTTATTACAAAATAAAATATTTCTTTTACTACAAAAACAGTCTCTGGGAACTTGCATATTTAACACTTTCTTCGCAATATCATATTTCCTCTTTATGAAACATGCTTCTACATTGCCTTTAGAAAGTTAATTCAGAAAAAAGTGTCCTTTTATACGGCATAAATATAGAAAGCACATTATTATACCTCCTAGGTTTGTGCTTTGATTTTTCAGGTAAAAGAGAGTGTTCCACGGACTTAGAGGTTGAATCCTCTATCTGACACTTTGCCCAATTTTGTATTCCATCTACAATTCAGCAGTAAACAGTCCCATTAGTTGCATATGAGGGCATTAGAAACAAACAAACAAAAAAAATTACAGAATTAAAAAATACTTTTTTTTTCCCCGACCCAGTTCTAAGCACATGAAGAAAAGGACAAACTGAAAATTCCCCTCTCAGAGCTACATGTGAGCAATGCTTTCCTCCATGGTCTCTCATAATGGTGTAGAATTACAATATTAAGATTCATCTACACTTTAAACAGATCCCTCAGATTATATTCTATTTCATTATGAATCAACGAATAAGTTTTCCTGAAAACAATGAGGTATATACTTTTCTCCAGAACATCATAATTGCCCTATCAGTTGAGATTAGTGCATTCAAATTCTCAGTTTTTACTAAGAGAAATACTTCAATAACCTCCTGTCACGGTTTAACCCCAGGCAGCCTCTAAGCCCCACACAGCTACTTGTTCACTCCACCACCAGTGAGTCTGGGGAGAGAACAGGAAGAGCAAAAACAAGAGAAATCATGGGTTGAGATAAAGACAGTTTAATAGGGAAGAAAAAAAGCCCCACAGGCAAGCAAAGCAAACCAAGGAATCAATTTGGCCCAGGAAAGCAGGGCCCCATCACTCGTGATATGGGAAGACAAAACTCCATGACGCCAAATGCTTCCTGCTCTTCATTCTTCCCCCCCACTTTACATACTGATGTATGATGCCATATGGTCTGCAACATCCCGTTGGTCAGTTTGGGTCACCTGTCCTGACTGTATTGCCTCCCACCCTCCCAAGCACCTCCAGTCTCCACATCAGTGTGGCAGTAGGAAAAGCAGAAAAGACTTTGGCTCTGTGTAACCCCTGTTCAGCAACAACAAAAATATCTCTACATTGTCAACAGTGTATTCAGCACAAATGTAGTCACATGCCAGCCGTGGTGAAGGAAATTACCTAAACCAAAACCAGCACATGTCCCTAAATCCAAGAGAAAGTGCCTGCTCCTTGCCTGCAAGTAGCAGGTATGTGCAACTTTTTCTTTCTGGCGTCCAGTGTATTGAAGGCTGCAAGTTATCAACTCAGAGAACATTTTTTAACCACAGAAGGCAGAATAACAGCTACAAATAAAGAAAATAAACACAACCTTTTATGAATGTCAGAGAAACATCCAGCAGCAGTTAAAACAGTGAAGCAGCAGCATTGTCAAAAACATCACTATCTGTGCTGATATCCTTAAAATTACAGAATCAGTGTCTGTCTCCAAATGAGACCTCTCCCTATTTATTGGTTGGACCTGTAGAAAACTAATACTTTTCCAATATGCTTTGTTCATGCTTTGAACAAAGGACATTGGTCGAGGAACAGGACAAGTGAAGTTTAGTTGTAAGCCTTCTACTCTGATCTCCACTCTCCAGAAATCCACAAAATTGCATATTTGCTGTTGTTAATTAAACAGCAAATGTTGTTGTTTTTAAAACACACATCACTTGTGGGACAAAGAGGTCAAGGAGAAGCCAAAAGAAATGTGCAGGTAGACTCAGATGCATTTTTACAAGGATTGTTCTCCATCTCTGCTGTGTATATTTTCCACTGACACAAATGCAGTAGACTTCAACTTGATTTATTGTTTTGATTTATAGTCAGGAAATTCTCATCTAGTTTTCACCCTGATCTCCACACATGCCCTGGACATGTCTACAAAAAGATCTTGCACAGTGTTTTCAGCTTTTAAAAATTTTAGTTAATAAAGATACTGTTCTGTGCAATTTACTCTCCATTGCAAAAGACCAGTCTTTCTTTATGAAATATTATTGTCTGCCATCCTGATACTTACAAGCAGAGGAAGAATCTTAGGTTTTGGGGATATTTGGCATGTCTTGAGCTAATGGTGTTCAAACTTTAGAGCATCTTTGAATTCTACAGTAAATCTCAATTCTGAGTGTCTCAGATGGATTTCAGGGATTTAAGATAATGTAAGGTAAATGTTTTTCCTTTATTTATGATTTTTCCAAGAGAGTTTTTCTACATGCATCTTGCTGCTTTGGGGAAGCTGAACTAAACCAAATAGATTTGTACAGTAATTTAATTCATCCCATCAATAAGTGGTCTTCTGAACAGTGGGGATTTTGCTTTCATCAATATCCAAACCAGTCTGGATATTACAAGCATTGTTTCCCTTGCATGCAGTCTTTTATTATAATCTTCAACTTCACATGAGGATGATATTGTAGATGCAATCTGAATTCCTCTTTGATTACAGAAATATATGTTTCTTGAGGTATGCATGGATGGGAGGGCCTGTGTGTCTGTGTGTCTTTAACCATGTATATGTGTATATTCTCTAATTAAACTAGAATTTCATATGTAAGTTTTTGGTAGTTCTATCATTAAGGTTTTTAAAGCAGCCTGAAATTAGTAAGTTTTCTAGTAGAAGGATGCAGAAAATGGGTCCATTAAGCACTGTTTGCAGATGATAATCAGTTCACCATATCATCAATTTCTCATTACCACTATTAAAAGTTTTTAGGTTTAATTAGGGCAATAATAAGCACATTGAGAAACACTTGTTTATTGTGTGCTTTTCATTCATTACTAAAAGAACAAAATGTGATTCCATGATGGATTCAAGCTCATTGCCAATCATTTTTCTCTACTAGTACTTTCAAAATTGAGTAACAGAATTTTGACTATCAAAAGGATTAAGTAATAGTATTAGAGACTCAAAAATACTCAAGAGACAAATAGAATTATATGAAAAATATTTGTATTTTAAAAAGCTTGATTGCTCATTACCAAAAACATTACTCTGTACCCAAAAGAAAATGGTAGCATTTTAGTACTCTGCTTAAATTGCAAAATTTGAACTATAAAAGCACTTTAACTCACCACGCTGTACCTGCCAGCAGGCCTGGTTAAAGTAAGTAAAACCCAGGCTTCCTACTACTGACACAGGGCTTACCTTTCAAATGACTGATTAAAGCTTTCAGGTTTGGGTTTTTTTCAGTAAGATTCAATTAGCTTAAATTTTAAAAGGACCTCAAATAAAATAGGACAAAAAAGGTGTTTTCTAATTTAAAAAAATACATCCTTCATTTTCAACATTTTTGACAGAAAAAATAATTTCCCAAGGTACCAGATGTATCTTTCACTGTTGTGATTTTGTATGTTGTGGCTTTTTTTGTCCAAATAATGAATTTTTCAAGCAGTGCAAAACAACTGGTGCAGATGATTGGTTTATTTCATAGTTTTCACCTGGCAGCTCCAGCAAACTACTCTGAAGACTTTTGTTAAGGCCTTTTTTTTGTTTTGTTTTCACTTAAAGGATTTGATTTCGCTTTTTCTCTCCTTCATAGCACTTTGAACTACCCTTCTGAGATCACTGAAAAAAATAGCTTTTCCCTCAAGAGAAAAACATGTTATGCAAAAATTCTCCCCTTCTTATTAGCACTGTGTTAACCAGAAACCTACAGGGCAGGTTTGCAAGTAGTCTAGATTCCATTTAAATGGAAAAAAAAGAATTGTTAAGAGTTTACAATTTTATCTGAAGATTTTCTACAGAATATCAAATATATCAAAGATCATGCTTTAATGTAGGAACACTGTATTTTCTCATTTGGCAGCTGAATAAGAGAAATAATAGTTTTCCTTCATTCATTCATTTTATTTCTCTGGTGGGGTTTTTTGCACAGCATGAACAATTCTCAGGTTAGATCAAATCTGTCATGCAGTTTTCACTGACCTACATACCTACTTTTACTAAAGTAAATGTTTGACAACAACAACAATAATCATAATCACAATCATCATCATCATTTGGGTGTTGGACAGATTGTTATCCAGCTTCTTGCAGTGAACCTTTGGCATTTGTGAGCCTTTAATTTCTCATTCTTTGCCACAGAAAACTACAAATACAGTTGTTCAGCCACAGTAATATTGTGATCATTTTTAGGCATCTCATTCACATAAGCATGCATCAAGAAGCCAATGATTTCTTAATTTTCAGTGATCAACAATTTGTTATTAACTCTATATACCTGCAAATTATAATGTTCCTTCCATGAGTCCTATATGAAAGGTTAGTATCGGTTTACAGAGAAACAGGAATACAGTAATTTGGTTTATTTTACTTAATGAGGTATTGTAAGGTGTTTTGGATCATGACAGTGTGCCCCAGCCAAACCATCTGTAGTTATGCCTATTGGAGCCCTCACAGAGAGACCAGGCTGGAATTACCCTCACCAGCTTCACCTGGGCATCCACCTTCAGCTGCAGCAGGTCAGCTCCTGGAGGGTTTTTAAGCCCAGTCAGAAAGCTTAGTGGAGAAGAGAAGAAAGATGGGCTTGTATCTGCTGCTTGGCTTTTGCTGTCTGGTCGTTTGGCTTTCCTGGACTAGCTTGGCTGCTGATCATTGGGTGGGTTTTGTTGCTGCCATTGTCTTGATGCTGCTTGCCTCAATCTGGAGTATCAAGGACTGAAAGGTAAACAATGCTAAATTGAAAAAGAAGTGGGAAAGGAGAAGCTGAAAGGCTAAATAGCAAGACAGCAAGGAATAGATAAAGAGGACTGTGCTGTACTGAATTAGGAACCAATCTTCTTATTTGAAAAGTGTGTGTGGAGCTCTTGAAAAGAGTAGATAGGTTAATCAATTAATGTGTAATCTCATGCACCACAGTTGCAAAATGTATGTACTGTATTATGGATAAGTTGTAAAAGGTATAAATAAAGTAAAATGTAGAAGGGCTGTGGTAGGTAGAAGTGCTGTGTTAAGCACAAGTAAGTAAAATGTGTATGTACTGTGTTAGGTAAAAATGAAATGTATAAGTAGAGTAACACGTATAAGCAGTATAAAATTAGTGAGTAAGATGTATAATAGTGAGTTATATAAAAGTAAGTGAACTGTATAGGTTACACATAAGCATGTTTAAGTTGGTAGAATATATAAGTAAGCTAAATATACAAAAGAGGTGATAAGTATGTATTATGATGTAAAAATTAGAAGATGTGTGAGTTCCTGCATGATGCCCAGAGAGGTGTGATGCATTGAGAGTTTTAAAGCTTCTGTGTAATCATAATGATTTGTTCTACAGAAGTGCTCAGTTCCTGCAATGAGGGAACAATATGCAATCTTTGCACAATATGCCAAACAATATGCCAGACTCCCTCTGAAAGAGTCAAAGAATGACACTACTCCTTGAAGTTTGTACTGAAATGTTCTTTTAAAATGATAGCTGAAAGCTACTATTCCAAAAGTTTCTATCAATATAAACTGAGATTTTCATCATAGATAAATTAGTGTAAAAATTAAAAATATTATTAATTTCAACTATTTTTTTGGTAATTTGTATTACAGTTTGAAGCCCTTCAAGTTATTACTTAGATTATAAATCTAAGAGACAGCAATTATCACTGAACTATCAACTTCCTGCTGCTCCCACATTTAGAAGCAAGCTACATCCCTGCACATTTCAAAACTCATACATATTATGAAAAAGGGATTTCAATCCATATAATTTCCTTTCAAATCTTTAATTAAGAAGTTTGCTTGAATCACCACAATGGAGATGTAATAAGGCTGCGCAACAAAGCATTAAGAGTAGGAAACATTCATCAACGCTAATCACCTGCTGTCAATTTTTTGTCAACCATGAACATGGTCTGAAACGTAGTAGTTGTAAGGACCAAAACTAACTGTGACTGCAGGGATTTGGGGCTCTTCTGCCCATCAAGTCAGCAAGCCCATCTGCTGGTGGGCTGGTTTGGAACTGCTCTCTGAAGCTGCTGAGAAGTGTCACTGGTTGTAAGTGCTCTGAGAACTGCAATGCACAGCTGCAAATGGCTGCACTTCCCCAGCAGGGCTGAAAGACCAGAGACACATCACTCCCTTCTGTCCTGCAAGCTCCATGCCACTGTTTTTTTTAAATAAAATGCTGTAATAGCTGTACACTATTTCATGATCTTGAGTGCTAGCTATGCTTCAATTTTGCTGCAAACTTGACCCTCCTGAGAAATGTTTTGAAAATAATTATATAAACCCAAAAGTTTAAAAAGGAAAAAACATTTTACTCTTGTATTAAGAGTTTTTATTGCATGCTAGGAAAACAAAATGAAACTCATCTGTACAATTTCATGTCTAGATTTTGTAAGCATTCTGTATATGTAAGGCAATAAAAAATATAATTTCAACTAATTATTCCTGACATATTGAAATTATGAAAATACTGAACTTCAAAGGAAATTTTGCTTATGCATACACCATGTGGTATCCTTAATGAGGATGAATATGTAATTGTACAGCACAATAACTTCATAATTATTTTGTAATTAAAAGGTCTACTCCTCTGATGACTTGTACTTACACTTAACACATAATTAGATGTAATGTAATTGATTACATAAAAAAAGAGAAACTGAAAAAAAGATTAATGTTGACAAGGAGATTTAAAAATATGTATTTGAAACTTCACTGCTTTTTAAAAAAAGAATAGTTTCAGTGGTTACTCTAAGATTTGCTTTGCTTGTATGCCGAAGCTTGTATTTAGTCTTTTTTTTTTTTGTACAGTGAGATAATTCCTTCATCACATCACTTTTCTTGTTATTATCAGGTTAAATTAGGATACCCCCCCCACTGACCCCCTTGTCTTTTGCCATACCCTGCCCCTCAAAATACTTGAGCTGTCCATCTAAGATAATAGCCTGACTATTACAAGTAGATTTTTTTCTGTTTCAAGTGTAGGGAAATAAGGCAGCTGTTGCCCACAGACCCCCTTGAGACTGGGATTTCTGGTCTCCACATAACTCTGTTGCATGGACATTTTTGTCCTGTGACAGCAAATACCGCTGCTCTATGCGTCACTTTTGGACAGTGAGAACATGTCCTTTAAGGAAAGGTTCTGCCCCTAAGGATGCACTTTTCTGTATCCTCAAGTGGTGACAGCTGTGGATGAGTCTATGGCAGGAGGATAGCTTGTGACTCTGTGGATCTTCTCTAAGACATCTCTCTATTCCTACTGCTCCCTCAAATCTAAGTTTTCTCACTTCTTTCTTTCTGCATACACTTTTTTTAGATGTTCCACAGCATCTTTTCTGAAAACAAATGAGATCTACCTCCTGAGATCTGGAGTACCACTTGCTTCTGGAATAGCACTGTATTCGCGCCTAATTTGACGTCCTGATTTTCTGGTTTGGGGATGTTTTCCAGTCTCAGATAATAGCAGTTCTTCACTCATCTGTCCAGACAACTATGGAATCTTTTAAACATAAATGCAGGTGATTCTGTCCACAGTATTAAGGCACATAACTTATTGTATTGGTTATATCAGAAAAAGCAATGCAACCCAGAAACATGACATGGCTGGGATGGCATACATCACCTATAGTGAGGTGTGTTGGTAAACTTTTGCATATACAGCTGTTGTGAAGATGAAGAGATTGATTTAGAGTCACTTGAGAGAATAATGAATTGCAGAGCAAGTCCTGGTGACAGGCAGACTGGCCACACTCACAGTATGAAGACTTTGGATCAAGAATGGATGAGCTCGGAAAACACTTTGAGAAAATAACTTGAGGATATTTTGTTCCTTTTCAACGCACTTTTTGCACAAACAAGCAGAGACATGGTAGTAAAATCGCTTCAAGCAACAAGAAGACAGGAGAGGTTTTCCTGTTGTGTTTGCATAAGCAGATGGTTGTTCTTGATGTGTTTCATTGGGAACACAATCAGTGCATTGCAGAGGCATGCAAAGACACAACAAAAGTGACAGAAGAGCAGCTGGGCTTTAGGAGTGACATCATTGATGAAACTGGGGTGGCATGGCTAGAGATTAATGTGAAAGTCAAACTGTCAGGAGACTGAAGAACAGAGGCATGTAATGAAGAAAGCATGTGCTTTAAATGGGAAATTCATATTACAGGAGTTTTTTTAATCAGATTTTTTTTAACAAATAAAGAAATACATCAAGGCAAAACCAAAAGATAGAAAAGACTTGTTCAAGAAAATTTGCATAATGCTTGACATACCAGGTATTTCTTGTTAGAGTTAACTTCTTGTAGTATCTTGCTACAATACTGTCTGGATGGATTATGTATTGAGAGAGGAATGGATAGAATACATATTTTCACACTAAGCTCATTTCCTTTCAACCTGGACTGCTGAACTTGTTCACATAGTGGATTAAAATGGGAAGAAACACCTAAAATCAAAAAATGGTGGGTTTTTTTAAATGATTATAGCTGAACATTCACAATAACAAGGCAATTAAGGTTGTTATATCTTAACAAAACACTCTGGTATTTTGGCATGAGTGTGCTTACCAAAATATTATCTTTATGCTACCTTATTATGAAAGGAATTCAGTTTATATGTCATGAAAAAATCAATGTGCTCATACCATCTGCAAACCCTCCTTTAGAACATGATAACAGTTTGAGCAGAAGTAACTATTACACAAACCAGAAACAAATAAAAAAAGGAGTCAATTTGCTACAGCAAATTAAAATGAGATCACAGAAATTTCATCTCCACACAAAAAATATTTAGACGTGTTCTAATTGACTTACATAGATATTCAGAATAATGATTTAAAATTCTGTTCTGAAACTACATAAACAAAAGGTTAATTTAAACATCTTTTTTAGAAGTGTCTCTCTGAAACAGCACATTATGTTCCTGTTTAAAAATTCTCATAAAGGCCCTTTCATACACTGCATTTTATTACCTCAAAAAAACCCATTAGACCCAAATAATACTAAGATGAATTTGTGTGTGTATATTTTCAATTTGTGTCCACTACAGCAAAATCCATCTTGGGAATATCAGTGCAAATTGAAAACTGCAGGCAACAGGAGAATTCCAAGCCAACACTCTTGACTCACTTTGCCATGCTTAATCTCACTGCTATGCAATATTAAGAATTCCACATTATGTCTGCAAACAGAGACTGAAAACTTGACATGATACTGTCACTTCAGGTAATATTAGTGCTGGACAAAATATCAGGATCTAATAGAAT
Source organism: Lanius collurio (assembly GCA_020086605.1). Classification (NCBI taxonomy): domain Eukaryota; kingdom Metazoa; phylum Chordata; class Aves; order Passeriformes; family Laniidae; genus Lanius; species Lanius collurio. Next base: position 1,337,332 of record JACBWW010000007.1, on the reverse strand, counting down.
CTGAGAACATCAGATCCTTGCCTGTTTCTCTCTTCTCCTCATCTCAGCTAGAATATAAATTACCACAGGAAGATCACATTTTTAAGCATGGACACAATGGACAAACTGTGGGAGTCATGATAAAAGGTGTTCTTTTCACTGAAACCGAAATGACAGACTCAGGATGGGAAGTGCCAGTGGAGCCTGTGTCTGGTGGGGCAATAGAACATCAAACCATCACCCAGCAGCAGCACACTCACGACATTAGTGCACCATTCCACTGGAAGGGCAGGCACGCTCACAGCAGTACAATTTGCTTTTTATTTAGGGCTATTCTCACTCCTGCACTAGCTTGGCTGTAATTCAAAAATGCTCTGATTGCAATTTGGTGTACATTAACACTGACGAAGGAGGTAAAACTCACAGAGCTATCCATTTATGCCGATGCCACAATAGGTGCTCACTTCCCTGACACCAGAGTTCCTCTGAAAGTGCTAGAAAACTGACAGCACTAAGCACTTTGCTAAAGAGAAAGGAAAACCATCCAGATTTCACACTGCATTTTTTTACTTAAAGCTATGCAGCACCTGAGTTTTAAGAGCATTAACACTTAATAGATGTCATATTGCTCTAATTGACTTGACTTGCAGCTGTGACTGTTGGGCACTTCTGCAATCGTAATGCTGACATTTCCTAACATTTGAGCATGTGGCTTTCCAGCCTTTCCAGACCCTGTTTACAGGAGTCTAATGCTCTTTTAAAAGTCACTTTTTTTGCTGTATACAAACAAAGGAAAGTAAATGTCACATATGCTTTGTGAAACCATAATGAGCTCTGCACTGGATGTTCAAGCTAATTAGCAGTAGGTTTTTGCAGAGCACATATATGTTAACAAGTAAATGGGAGCAACAGAAGAGGATCAGCTGATCAAAACAGATGGCACTGTGGCCCCTGCAATGATATATCTGGTACAGGAGTTTTACCTCAGATGAGATGAATCCAGGTCTCTGGACTGAGTGCTTGCACCAGAGATGCGAGAATTGACTGATGCAAAGGACTGGTCATTGGTAACAACCCATATGCTCCAAGAGAGGCTGGACTCTCTTTGGGTTACACCTGAGTCAGACTTTTATGAAGGGGGTATATGCTTTGAAGATTTTATTGCTATCCTCTGAAAATACAAGCAGCTCTGTGACTCAGCTTTCTGATGTGCAACAACTGGGGAGGACCTGTGAGCTCTGCCCAGAATTTCATCTCTGCCTCAAAGCACAAAGTGAACACAGGCACAACCTAACAGAACCAATTGTGCAAGCAGGATGCGATTTTGTAAGTCTATTTGACAGATGTTTTTCAGAGGAATATTGGTTTTTTCTTCCACATTCTGAAGGAAATATGTGACTTTAGACCTCCCTGCTCTCTCTTTTCCATTTCCCATACCTTTAATGTACTTCAATTTCCCCTTGTAATTTTTGCTATTTCTTTAGTTCTGCAAATTGCCAGTTACCCAACTGCCTCCTACTTCTCCTCAACTATGTTTCTGTATTTGAATGAGGTTTCTACTCCACACTGGCTAGGCACCAACCTTAAGAACAGATAAACCTTCAGTTCGAGGGACTGACTCCAGGGTCGCACAAGTGGGGCAGAGCAATTCACTTGTCCAACCCTGCTGCAGCATAGTTAGAGAGTTCTTATAGGGGTGAATAATTTGACTTTTGCAGTTCAGCTCCCAAGAAAACAATAAACTTAATAAGGCAATAAAAATGTTAAAAGGAATGGAATATTTTCATACAAGGAGGAAATAGGTAAACTAGGGATCTTCAGCTAGGAAAAGAGATTACTGAGGAAATTGTGAGGCAGATCTGGAAAATGACAAAGAGTAGAAGAGTAGGGAAATCTTACTAGCAGTGTGAATCCACATCAGTGTTTTGATCTGGAGAGCACTTGAAGCAAATATCCTCTTCTGTGCACACTACAGAGGAGCTTCAGTGCACATTAAATAGATTCCTTTAAAATGAAAATAAACTGAAAGATGCACTCCATATACTCACCTAAAATGAGTCAGCCACTACCAAGTGTGCATGTAACTAGACTACGGTTAGCTTGATGTAAAATCCCTTGAAATGCATATTGTAGGCTATCAGGTCATCAGCACGAATCATTTCATTCTACATATTCACTTTCATTGCACTGTACTACTTGCCAAGGAAGGCATATCCCATGTTGCAAACACCAGAAGGCATCAAATCAAACAGTGACTTTAAAAAGCAGATATTCTGTATTTGGCTCGTGGGCACATTTCATTTGGGTGGCAAAATTCTGTAAGGGTTCAGGAGTTATTGGACAAATAAGCTGTCTGCAGAACATATTGACACAGATGCAATTTCCTGCTTAGAAAGCACCCAGACTACAGATTATCAGCAAATCAAACTAGTGGACAGGTCATTCCATGCTTGTCACATTATCGTACCATTTTCCTCTTTCAAGCTGAGTACCCTGAATTCAGTTTCAATAGATCTGGGAGATTCAGAGTTCCCTAGCTACTTGATTTGGTTAATGGCCACAACTTGCAAGATGGCTTTCTGCTGGTACCTAGCAAACATTTCCTAGCATCCTCAAGGCAGAGCAAAAAACATCCACCAAGTACTGAGTTAAGCAATATTTTCAATGCTGTTGTATGACTATATGTAGCTGAACAGCACCTTGAACACAGGCATTTTGGAGCTGCTATGGTTTTATCATGGGACTTTTTTCTTCTGAAAAAAAGAACATTTTCTCTCACATTGTTTTTGCCACATTGAGGTCCTACATGTATTTCCTCCTTGGGTGTGCTACTTTGGCATTTTGGTTTGGCCCAGGGGGAGATTTTTTAAGTGAATATTGCAGTCTCTGCACCTGTGATGGTTTGATTCGTGTCATGTATTAGACAGCAGACACAACTTGCATTTCTTTCCAGATAAAATGCAGCAAGTGAAAAGATGCTCTTTACCTTAAGTATCTTAGTCAAATACAGTCCACAGGACCATTATCCAAGGGAAATAAGCACCCTGAAGTGCATGTAATGGAGACATCTGGTCCTCAGCAACACCTATTGCATTCTACTGATCTACTCTTACTGGACCACAATTCTTGCTAACCAACAATGAGCTGCTTTGTTTCATCTTGACTTTGATAAAATTAAATGAAAGAAAAAAGAGAAAACTAACAGAAGGCTCAAAATCAAAGCATTGATAGGAAAGTTGATGATAAATGTTCTCTTGGCAATGCTAGAAGTCACAAATTTTAAAAGCACCACTGACAACCAGGGCCAGCAATTACAAATTACAGACAAGATCCCAAGGGAGCAATTAAGGAATGTATGAACGAGCTGACTGTAATGACCAAACATTTCTTAAACTTGGAATAAAATTTGGTATACAACTTAAAATGATTTTTTTTTCTATACAAGTTCAATTTAGGTAAATTTAATTTAATTTAATATCTGTTAAGGTTTGTCCTAATCATTTCATGTTGTTTCACCAGGAACTGAGAAATCAAGATCTACTACAGATTCAGGATTTTACACTTTTCATACCAAAAGGAGATCAGATTATTACTTTTCTGTAAGTGCTCCGCAGCCAAACATACTCCTCATAAAGGTGTGGCAATATTACTGCCAATGTGGTCAAAAGGCTGAAATTTGTTCCACATTTAACTTCCTTGGTCAATTAAAGACAGATTTCATGAAAGAAATCTGCTGAAATTTGAGGAAAGGAGATAGGTCACTATTGATCCATGAGTATTAGAAATTTTACATTGCCTGTATGCATTGGTAGGAATGCTAAGGTTTGTTCCTCTTAAATAAATCTTCCAAACTTGTAATTTATACAGAAACTTGGAGAGATATTTTAAGCCAGTTCAGTCTGAAAGATGCAGATTTATAGTGATTAGGTGCTGCTACAGAAACTCTAAGACTAGAAATACAGCCTTGTGCTGTGGCCAGCAACAGGGGAGGGAGTCTAGCACAGCTTAAACTGCTGTGATTTTCGTAAGTCTGCCTTTAATGCCTGGTCCAGAATATAAATTTGCACAGATGAAACACAGATGATTTATAACAGCCCCTTTCTCCCACATTTTTTAGATTCTGTCTCTTTCCAGCCTCCACGTTTTTCATTGTCTTTGTATTCTCAGATCCCTGGGACTTATTCTTTGTGCATGTCTGCAAAGCATCTCCTACAGCTGGAGCTGAAGCTGTACTGACATAGAAGTGGGAGACTGTAACAGAGGTACAGAGAAGCAAAGATACTGACAACTGAAAGGAACAAAGAAACAGGAACAAGTTAACCTGACTGCAATGTAAATTCCCCCATGTTGAGAACAGGTTCCTTAGCTGTTCAGTGGAGTGCTGAATATGTTTTTTTCTCAAACAGCAAAAGTAATATTCCTTTACAGAGGAAGGATGCGGTGTATTGAGAGCTGGATTCCGCCCCTGACACGAGATACGTTAATTACACTTGATCAGCCAGTTCAGCTAAGTGTTAAAGACTGTTACTGAAAGCTTTAATTCTCTAACATTTGTTTGCTAAGCTCACCTGATCAAACAAAACCTCAGACTTCATCTCTTCTTGACTTACCTATTTAGCCAAAGTAATGCACAGAACATCAACATGATTTACTTTTTAAGTACAAATAAATCATATGCACTTGGGAGTCTGGATCTCAAGCTTTGCAATTAATGTGTGCACCTACTACAGAGAAACCATAAGCGATGCTTTCAAGTATCTGATTGCTAGTTTTAATTTAGTAGCTTTATCTACTTCTCTTACTGTTTCAGCTCAATTGCTGCTTTTCCACGCATCAGAATAATTAGTGGTCACACAGAGATACTTGTCTCTGGGTTAAAATGTCTGCAAGCTGTCAAAGTGTTTTAGTGTAAACCTCTGTGACTGAGTGTACAGTGGTGCTCTCAGCATACAAGAGATAGGCCCACCAATATTATTTACATATGATGATAAATGAGCAACATTATTCATTTTAACCTAAAGTAAGAATTGCTTTTGGGATGCTAATTAAGAAAAATTTTTCCCTATTGCAATTTTCTGTTCAAGTGTTCTAGTTTTACTTCCTTTCTTCTTTTTTTTAATTTTTCATATTAATTTTAGGCTTATCACGCATGAAGAAAACCATATGCCTTCTCAAAAAAAAAAAAAAAAAAAAAAAAAGAGAGAAAAAGCCACTAACCTGAAAAAAGGGATTAAGAGAAAAATACTTTTGGATGTTTTAATCTGCAGCAAGAAGAGAGAAATTATTCATGCCAGCAGCAATCGTAGCTCAGGGATTTTTTTCTACCACTTCAGAATATATATTAGAAATACTTTTGTTCATTGTATTATATATATTCTCTGTTTGGTTTCTTTTTATCTTATTAAAGATACCTACATAAAATTATGGGGGGGAAAAGAATTTGACAACTGCTGAAAAAAGACTTCCACATCTTGGAGAGATTTGGAAAAAAAACTTCCTTTTTAGAAACAACTGTGCTTTAATACTGTATTCCCTACCAATGATATTAAAGTAGAATATTTATTTCTGAGAATTTGCTTGTTTCTCCAGCTGCTTCTCTACCTGAACTCTTAATCAAGTTTGTAACAGTGTAATTATTTCCACAGCAACCAGTTTAGGCATCACAAATAGAGGATTATGACTTCAGTATACAAAAGAGCGGCAAGAAGATTAAGTTTTAGAAACAGCCTGGGGGAGGGGTGCTCTTATTTAATTTCCCTAGTACTAAAGAATACAGGAAAATAATCAAATATATTCAATCATAAAACAGTTTCTGAAGAAAAGGCATGCAAGCACTTTTCATGAGAAGTAGGATTATTGCCAACCAGTAATAATTCTATTATTATGAAATCTGGAGTAGGACTTAAGTTATACATCAGACACCTAATTAATAGGCTATAGGGGTGTGTCTGTATGTATGGGAGGAAATCAGCTGCCTAGGTCTAGGTGCCAGGCTGCATCTAAGACATCTTGGCATACCTGGGATATTTGCATGAGTTATCAAATAAGAGAGAAGATATACAGGACACATGTGACCTTCTGAATTTGCAGCTAGAGACAAGCAGGATGTTGTAGGACATTTCAGCTGGTACCAGACACCTGAACGGAATTGACACTCGAAGACCAAAGTTCTGTGTTAAGAGGTTGTTCTGGATTTTGTAGCATGTATCAGAAAAACCTGAGCATTTATGTTAGGCGGGAGTATTGAGTCCCTACAAGGAGCTGTTCGAATCACAGTCTGGATCCTACCTTTAATGTCAATTTAGAAATTTAGAGGCACGCTTTGTTTCTGTGACTGAACTTCAGTAAAAAAACCAAACCAAAACAAAAATCCCCCCAAAACCCAATAACAACAACAAAAAACATCAACAAAATGAAACCAACAGCATTTTGTCAGGGACTTGAGGAAGTTTCTGCCTGCTTTTAGAAGATTTTTTGATGGCTCTCTGGAGAGAGATTAGTCCTATCAGAGCATGAAAAGCATCTGTAAGCAGGGGCTCAGATTTGGATTAAGAACATACAAGAACACTGAAGATCAGTCTGTATTGATTTTCAGCCTATCTTACTGGTACTGGAGAAATCAGAAGGGGTTACTGCATTTACCAGGCAGGTACCCGGCAGCTCACATTTTTAACAGAGAGACAAGTAATCAGGTGAGAACAGAAGAAACCGAGGAGGAAATACCTGGTTTAATTAGATGTTGTCAAATAACTGAATCTCAGGAAATCTGCCTTAGAGTACATGAAACACTGACTACAACGAAGTCAGAAGCGTTTGCAGTTATCTTTCAGAATTTTGAGAGGACGATGACATTTCAGGAGATTTAAAAAGGTCAAGCACAACCTTTATCTCTAGAAAGTGGCAAAAGGAAGGGACAAGGAATTATAAACTAATGACTCAACTTATGTTCAGTACTTGAAACAATACTGGAAGAAATTAAGAATTTTAGAAACTTGAAAGGTAACACAAAGATGAACAACAGCCAACATATATTTCATCAAGAACAAATCCAATTCAATTTTCCTTCTAAGAATAAGACCTTATGAAAAACAAAGTAGCAGAAAATACACTAAATTAAAAAATACTTTTGACATTGCTTCAAGAGACATTTTGATAAGCAAACAATGTTACAGACAGAGCTTTTCTAAGACCTATGCAATATCAGTTTCAGAACTGCACTCAGCGAGGAGTTATCAATAGTTCATTGTAGGACTGGAAGGTGTATGACAATCAAAATATATAGATACAGCACTACATCAATAGTCTTCATACTTCATTGACAACTTAGTGACAGAGCAGAGAATATATCTATTGAATTTACAGGCATCAGAATGAAAAAATGATTTAGAAAATAAGACTAAAGAATTGACAAAGTGGTCTGAATGAAACAGGATAGATTTCATTATGGAAAAAAAACCCCAAAACTATACAATGTTCTTCAGTGAGGCAAAATAAACAGTTGCAAAAATACTAGGTGGGAAACAAGTGGCAGGGTGGCAGCTGTAAAAGGAAAAATCTAAGGCATATAATGAATTCTCAGGTGACAGTAAGCAGTCAATGTCAGCTGACTGGTAAAAAGCTATCATACTGAGACATACAAAGAGAAATATTTTTGCAAGCCACATGGAATAATTCCTCTGGATTGGCAAAGCCTGTTCTCTCTTCTGAGTCTAGTTTTGGGCTTTCCATTTCAAAAAAAATTGGCCAATTAGAGAGATCCTACAGGGTAGCAATCAGATGTCTAACAATCGTAACCTACAGAAACAACCAGATTTATTGTTCATAGAAGAAAAATGACTGAAACTGGAATATAAGGATGATCTCCAATATTAAGAAGCAGTTGTGAAGAGAAAGGAAATAGGCTACTTTCCATGTCCTCAGTGTATAATAAAAGAAAAAATGGTATACACTCCAGCAAGAAAAATGTAGTTAAGAAATATGAACATTGTCTAAGAATAAACACATTTGAATACAGGAATAGATTGTCTGTGGAAACTGTGAAATCACAAAAGGTTAGATGTTCAGTTTTGTAAGTATAGGACTCTGTCTGATCAAAATGGAGAACGTGAACCTTTGAAGTTTCTTTCTAGGAGGCTGGGAGGACTCTTCTGATATTTATCTCTTCAGCTCAACAGCTCTAAAGTAAGGACCTGCACTTTTATCATATTAGTTCCTTATTTTGAATTTGGGAAGGAATTTTGTCTATTCCAAATTTTATCTAGTAGGTCAGTTTATTATTATTATTTTATTTCTTCTTTATATCATCATTTTGGTACATTCATAAGGCCTTAGAAGAGCGCATCACCCGTAACTTGCATTAGGCTAAAAGACCTCTCAGAAACAAACCAGCTGATATTTTCTGCAACATCTTATGGGACAGAGAAAAGAGATTAGCAAAATTTGATGGAGTTGTACTCATTCATTGAAAATGAGGACACATGAGAATGGGAAGGACACAAACATTGCAGTCCCACTGACACTTTGAAAAATTTAGATGACAACACAATGTTTATATGTCAAGAATCCTGTAATTATTCACCTCAAAAACTTATATTCTAAAACTTTGTTTCATACCTAAAATGCATACCAGCACTGGTTTTAAATCCAACCCCAAAATGTACTGGCATTTTATTAGAATTACTGGCATAATTCTTCTTGAACATACAGGCTGCTAAATGTCTTTATATTGCATATCTCAGGTCTCTTTTGAAAGCCTATTTTAAAGTAAGTTTTTACCTCTCTTTATTAGATCACAGTTTTACAGACTGAGTTCCCATTAGTTATGGTACTTTTACAGTTATTGGGCATAGTGTTACCTTTCTTGTTACTTTGGTAGCATTTTACCTTATTATTTTCCCATTTCCCAGTTAATTGCTATAACACCCATGCTTTATTCAATATTTGTTGCTGTTCATATGCTGTCTCCTCTAGAAGATGTTAAAAATGCTGTCTTTCATTCAAATGTACATTTGTAAAGGTTTAAGTAAAATGACTCAGCCCATAAATATCCAGAAAGTTTGAAAACTGTTGGGCATTTAATATCTATGTATTGAATTGTAAAGGAAATTTTCCTTGGGGCAAGAAAGAACTCCACCCAATGCTTCTGCAAATGGTCTAGGAAGGGAAACATAATAGTTACAGACAAAATACTGTCAAAGCAGTTCTTTGCTCCATTTCAGTATCATCAGCTGTTTAATGATCTGAGAGAGAAGATAATGGCATCAAATATTGACATCTAAACTGCTCCACTAGATATTAGTTTTCTGTATGCTATTTTTTTCTTAATCCCTCACATTCCCATACGCATTTTTTTCATTGTTCTTGGTTACGAGGGTCTAGGACTAAAGAAAATGTAGCCAAGGAAAATAGTCCTTGGCTTGGTGATAGAAACTGAAATTAGTGTCAGGGATCCCAATTGGCTGGAGAGTTGTTATCCTTCTGAATACTCAATATGAAATGATTTGAGGGAAGAAAAGGTGTGGATCAATACTGAGGTGTTACAATATTCTGAAAATTTCAAGATGGGGGATCTTTAAGTGATGGTTCCCAGCCTCCCAAGACCCTTCTCCAAAATGATCACTGAGGACTACAGAGTAAGAGATGCAGTCAGAAGCGTTAAGCTGATGTGTTTCTAGTTTCAAGTGATTAATTCAAGTGCACCATCCAAAATTAGCCCATTAGGTTTCCTGAACTCAGAGTCTAAAGTTAACTGCATGAAGTACATAGAAGTATACAGTATAGGAAGTATATTAATTTCAATGACTAAACCACAATTGTTTACTTTAGTGGCCAAAGGAAAGAGCTGTCTTGTTGCATATTTCTTTATTAGACACATATTTAAATATACTCACAGTCTCTGGATGTACTTCCTTAACAAAAAAAAACACAACAAAAACCCCAACAAAACAAATTAATAAACAACCCCCCGCAAAAAAAAAAAAAAACAAAAACAAACCAAACCAGCAAAAAAACCCACCAAAACCCAACCAACCAAAAAACACCAAAAAAACCAATGCAATCCCCCCCAAAAAGCCTAAACAAACAAAAACCACAAAAAATACAAACCAAAATAAAAGCAGTTCTTTTTCTATAGGGACTAAAGAATATAGTTTCTTATGATCATCCTTTGGGAATTGACTAAGGTATGGCAAGAATCCCACCCCAAATAAATCAGAAATAATATGCCCACTTTATTTAGGAAAGAGCTAGAACAGATTTAGTTCATTAACACAAAAATCCCAAAAGGGACGTAAGTGTTCAGGTGCCATTTTCTGAAATGCCTAAATTGAAAATTAAGCTCCTCAAACCCCAGAGAGCAGTGTTGCCTAACACCAGCAGTACATGACCTCCCCAGGGCTCTGAAGCACCACAGGTGTTTCCAGCTGCACGGTGTCCCACCCCGAGGACACAAGGCCTGCACGTGTTCTGAGCGGAGCGAGCAGCCAGGATTCTGGAACAGAGATAACCACTGCTGGCCTCACAAACTCGGTGCTCCTCCCCTACGTTCCTTAAATTACTAAAGCAAGTAAGTGCTTTAAGAGATGTTTCTTTGTCAGTATTTAACTCGATAGAGATTTTACTCCAGATGAAAGAGAAGTTCAGCTCTTCACCTCTGCCTGAGGGAACCTGATCCAAATTCTTCTGATATTCATATTATCCATTCTGGATACATGTTGCCTATATTCAGCTGTATAAACATTGTTAATTGTCAATGTCAACACCTACAACAGCAGTCTATTCTTGATGACCCTTTCAGGATGGAGTCCTTTAGCTTATGCTATTTCTATTTCTTTCCCATCAGTTAAATCTTAACTAAATTACTACTGAAATCTTTAATGGCTGTTTATTGCCTAAAGTTTTGTGAGATGAATTCCAGGCAGGACATTTAATGCCAAAGGTTGGTTCTCAATCAGTCTCTTCTCCTAAAACTCTTTTCTGTGGAATAGCTTGACATCCGTAAGACATGTAAGATACTTTAAATATCTTTTGTAAGATATAAAATAAGGACATCATTCAAGCATTCATGCTGCACCAGAGTTTATAATACAAAGGCAATCCTATGGAGAAAATGCTACTGATTTGAAAATATTTAGACAATTTTAGAAAATAAAAGCTTTTGTTTAAATAAGTGTTTATGGGCAAGACTTGTAATTTTCTCTCATGCTAAAACTATTGCTTTATTTCTTCTGCAGGTGCTCACAAAAGATTGCTGTGAAATTACTTTCTACTGTTTACACATGAATATTTTTGCATGCTATTTCTATGCCTGCTGAATATGCTTTAAAATAATTGTAAAGTAAAAGAAAGATTAACAATAAAGCTACATAACTCATTTTGATATTGCTTTTGAATAAAATGGGTAAAATGGGTTACACTCTCTTTTTCACAATTGTTCTAGCAGAATAACATATACAGCTTATCTGAAGTAGTAGCAAAAGAAGTTCAAAATTTAACTGTTTATACAATCTCTTATAATCAATTACTTCATTAATGGTTTACTTAGGAAGATAATGAAAGATGAACCTGTTGAACAGCTCATCTGAGCAGAAAGGTTATAGCATACTTATGATACAAATCAGGAGAGAGAAGTACATTTATCCCTTAAGACCTCTACTAAGATCTGGATTAGTAGCTTTTGATACTTTTCCCAAAATGAAGAACAGTTCAAGTCTTGCAAGTCTTTATAAGACATGAGACAAATAAAAGTGAATATGAGGATAAAATGCTTAAAAATTATTTCAATCCTTCAGAATATTTCTCTAGAAAATACACAGTATACATTCAGTCAGGGCAGAGGGACAAAGATCCTGGGATAATTATCTACTTCAACTTTAGAAGAGTCAGTACCTGACTTGAAAATTTCCAGGTACTTGCTCAGCCTTTTTGTTTGGTTACTTGTAGAAAAAACAGAGTGCAATGCCTGCACCATTCCTAAGAGAAAACCACAAGAAATTCAAGTTTCCTCATTATCTACTACATGTATTTGATACAGCTGAGTGTTAGCTTCTGCCTGTGCTTTTGCACATTTACACAAAATAGTGAAATCAAAGGAGCAATGTTTAGATTTCAGTAAGATGGACACTAAGTTGCAAAGAAATGAAAATAGATTATATACTTTAGCATGAAAATTACTATCCTAAGAGAATGAAATGAACCCACAAGAACTTATTTAAAAAATAAACTCTGCTTGCATTATTTTTTGTTATCTTTGGATGTGAATTTAAAGAAACAGAGAGAAAGTTTTAAAATCAAAACTCGATAATAACATTTTAAAACATCACTAGTAATTTAGAGTATTGTGAGTCTTTCAACTCTGAAAACCAGCTGATGACAGAAATGCCTATTTATTTCTAATTTTTTGTGACAGCTATGGTTATATGTTCGCTTTCAGTGACAAGGAAAACTGCACTTTCATGCAGAAGAAAAATTACAGACACTGTGAAATTTTCAATGTTGGCTGCTGCTTTTTCCTTTCCTCTCTTCCAAATGAGAAATTACATCATAGTCTGGCAACTTACTAGGGCATGAGGTAAAATGCAGTTTGAGGTATTAAGGAGGTAACAGGGTGCTTTGGAAGATATGTAGCATTCAAGATTTTTCTGAGTCTCTCTGAAAATAGAACTATTGGTAGCAGACTGAAGGACTGCTATGACTTTGCAGTAGGAGAAAATAATGTGGTTTTAAGGTAAAATAATACAAACTGAATGTCTAAAAAAGCTTATATTAAAAATGCCTAGTTTTTCAATGGTGGGGTAAATATTCTGTATCAAAACAGCAAAAACATGTACTTCTATAATCACATTAGACTCCCTTTCTAAAAAGAAATGAGCAACAGATTAGTAGGACTTGTTAGTTGACAGAAAGGTATCCAAGGATGGATTTAGACTGGAAATGCTTGGATTTCATCTTGCCTATGCTGCTTATGGGCACACGAAAAACAACAAACAAAACATAATCTGTTTTAAAAGACTAACACATAAGAGCCAAAGTGAGTTGATGTCAAAATTAACATCTAACACCATTAGGGGGCCAAAAGCAATGTCAAATATTTCTTAAAAGGAAATAAATATGCTAATATCATCTTGTTCATCAATTATCACTCTTTCTAATATCTGCAGTTTTCAGGTGTTGCCTTTGCTATTTATGTATTGCAAGAGCACTTACTGCTACTACAGTAAGATTTTCATCAGCATGAACATAGATTTCTGTTCCAAAAGCTCTTCATATGTGTTTGAACTTGGAAATGAGGTTACTTTTGGGAAAAAAAAAAATCCCTAAAGTATGCCTAAAGAATTATGTTTTCCGGTTATTATGAAAGCACTTATAATCTTGGATTAAAGTTGAAAACAGCTTGAGGAAGAAAGTGACGAAGGGGCAGTAATCTGTATTCACACTTAGAATATTCTAATTGATTGCTCTTTATAATAAATTTCAAATAAAGAAACTACATAAAGAAATGAAGAAGGAACACACTGAAAAATTAGATTTTCTGAACTCTGCATCCATTGTTCAGGGATGGACACATCTTTGAAGCCCTATATCTTCCCGTTACAGCTTGCAAAGCCCATGCTGATCTAACTGAATATCAAAGCCAGTATTTGTATAAAAACACTTCTATTTAACCAGTTAGGTTACTTACATAAATTCAATTCTGCATTGTAGAGTAAGTGAATCTCTAAACTTCAAGCTTCTGTTTCACTAGTAATCTGATAAATACACTACTGATTTCTGGTTTCAGCCACAAGGACTTGAAAGTCTCATTCATGCTCAATTTAAAATCCTGGATTCAGGTGCTTTAGGGTGGCTTGCCGTGATTACCTATCCTACCAACTACTGGCCTGTCTTTTTCTTTCTGAAATGCATTTTCCTCTTGGCTCTCTGCCCAAATACTGTTAAGAAGCATTAGTTCCCAAGGCAGGCCTCATCCTTTTCCAGTTACATAGAGTAAGAAGTGCTGATTCTACTATTTTACTGAAATCCTCACCATATTGCTCTTTATTTTATGGCTTGTCTCCAAATGCTCCCTGACCTAAGAACTTGCTGATCATAAAGTGACGTGATTGCTCCTTTCACACAATTATAAAAGAACCCAATAACCCTGTTACTTTTACTTCCACTTCACTGATCTGAACACTGTTTGAATGTAAATGTGATAAGCTAGTATTTTGTCAGAAAGGATAGCAAGATAATACTGTTTTAGCCACAGGGAAATGTTTTGATTTATTTTCAGGAATTCTTTATATGTGAAAATGACATCTGGGAAGTGCAGTCAAGGCAATTCCCAAAATACTTTCTATTTGTTATCATTTATATGTTATTCTTTATTAACAATTCCAGAAATTAAAAGTGTAAATATTTGAAAGCCAGGTGAATTCTTCAAAATCATTATGTGTCTTAGTCCCTGAATTAAATAGTGAAACTCACCCTGAATTAATTAAGGACAAAAATGCTATTGCTGGTATACCTGCACTATTGTTTTCTTACTACTACAGCCACAGAATGCCAAGGAACGTAGATAGTTTGGTAAGTGTAGATGAAGATCCTGTTAAGTTTCATGTGTTGATCTTCAGTGTGATATGCCAGGCATCTCTAGAGACCTGAGATCTGAAATACAGCACCTCTCTCCACCCCTGTGATCCCTACCTGTGAGGGCAGCTGTACCAGTACTACCAGTACTGGGAAGAGCCACAGTTTGTACCCAGCACCTGTGTAGCTACCACCACAACACACTACTGTGCTACTTTAGCAGGCATCAATAAGAAAAGCTTGACACTCATACACACTCTCCCCATCTCCTAAATCTCTTCTGGGGTCTGACAAATAGATGCATCCATCATGCAGGTTCAGAGAAGTTAAAGTAGTTCTCAGTCTCTCAAGGCAAGTGAAAACAAGCAAAGTGTCCTCAGCAGATCTGACTTGTCTGTTGACTGTGAGCAGCTTTGCCTCCTTTTGCTGATTCTCAGCAGGACAAGCTGCCCCACTGATTTCTCCTATCCAATCCCTTTTTTTTTTGCAGGAAGAAACTGTAATTCTCTACTTGTGTTTTGTGGTCTAACTTGTCTAGCAAGAAATATCAACATTTTGCACAGTGTTTCATATGACTAGACATCTTAAAACCTACAAGAAAGAGAAAAAAAGACTTAAAAGGATGTATATGACTTGAGGATGAATGTTAAAAAAATGTATGTTTTAGAGTAATTTTTGAAAAAGTAATATTGTAAAAGAATGCTTCCAAGATTATAAAATGTATGGGCTAAGCACAGATGCCAGACTGGCTTTATAACTAGAAAATAAATTATTTAGAAAATATTAATATATTTTACAGAATATGAATATATTTTTTTCAGGCTTCCCCCGCATTAGGTATGATAACACTTAAAAAGTTATTAGTTTTTTATAAAAATGTTTAACATTAATTACTACAGTAATTGAGGGGGAGACAAAACTAGTTCAAGGGAGAAAAGCAACATATTTTGCTGGAAGGAAGTTACTCATATGTTAGGAATATTTTAACTAGTGATTTTGGCACATAGGGCAGAAATACACTAAAGAATGTTTTTCAAGAAACAAGACAGGAAGATATGAATACGATAGAGTGAGACGTAAATCTTCAGGAATAATAGAATTAGGAAAAAAGGTAACACGATTAGGAAATAATGTTACTGAGAGGAATAGCAAAAGGTATGACAGAAATAGGTTTACTTGTGGAAGAAAGGATAACTGAAAAAGGCCAGCATAATGAAGGCTACAACATTCATATATTATGTGTCACACTGTATTTGCAGAATGGAAGGAAAGTATTATTGCAACTTTGTAAGGAAGAATAATAAACCTTATCTAGAATACTCTATGCATAATTCATCATTTACCAAAAAAAAAAAAAAAAGATAAAGATGAATGCAATCTAGAATAGGTCTGGAGCAGTGCTACCTAGATGAATTAAAATTTTTGGAAGAGAATTTTTACTTTTGTTAACATTTAATCTGAAAATAGGAAAGACTTGTGAAGCTTATTGAACAAGTCCCCACAGATCCTTTTCCAAGCACATTAAGGACAACAGGTGACCCTGAACGACCATCACAGATCTACAGAGAGCAAACGGCACTGGACCAACCTGACTGCCTTCTGTGAGGAGTTAACAGCCTCTGTGGATCATGGAACTGGTGTGGAGGAAGCACTGGAAGATTTTTTTTAAATTTTAGTAGAGCTGTTGACGGTCTCCTTGTAGCCATACTGGGGGAAGATGGGCTGGATGTGTGAATTACAGGATGGATGAAAAACTGGCTGTGCAAATAAGAATCAAGGCTAATAAAGTCTAACAGGCAACCAATTTGGGATACTGTTTCTCAAGAGTTGAGGCTAATGAATCAACCCAATGAATTCATGAACCTCTGTCAGTGATGTGAATGATAGTTCAGAACAAACCTCCAGTACATTAACAAAAGACAAGTGGGGGAACATCTGATTACTTGAGGTCAGAGCTACTATTCAGAGAGAGAGATGGAGAAAAGGACCATCATAAATTTAATGAATTTCATCAAAGACAAATAGCAAGCTCATGCATCTGCTGCTCATGCAACAACAACAACATGCAGCTGCAGCAGCTCTGAATATGGCTTCAGGGTCCTGATGGATGACATGTCAACACAACGTCTGTTCTACACTGGGTATCCTGAAAGTGGACACAGTGTTCTTTATGGTTGCAGAGTAGAGGGAATAACTAGTTTTCCATACCTGATGCCATGCCATCCAGATTCTCCACAGTGTACCTGAAGAGCCTGTTCTGGCAGGTTACAACACAGTCTGCATGTTATTTCAGACACTCAGTAAAAAAAAAAACCACAGGCACGGACACAAAATAACAATTGTGTGCTAGGGCCACAGCAGCCCCACACAGGGCTGAGAGGAGACTTAGCCAATCTGCTCTGGAAGGACCAGTGCAAAAATGGACAGGAGCCAGTCCGTGAGCTACTTAAGAGCCTCAGGCCATTAGAGCAAATAGCAGATACCTAGAGAAGTATAACAGCAGGGGAAACTACAGCAATGCTTTTCGTCAACACTTTTCCAACTGTGAGAAATGTACTTGTGTTTCTCTCCAAATTTATGCCCAGCAATTTAATTGAACATCAATAATTTTTCCTTGTACAGTAAAACATGGTGACCCACTGACCCTGAGCTGGCTACTTTCTCCATATATTACAGAGATCTCCAGCATCTCCTTTGACCTAAATCAATCATTTCCTTTCAATGTTGAATACTCTGACTCTATTTAATAACTCTGGCTGCCTGGAAGTCTGTATTTCTGATGATCTTTTTCCAAGCACCTTTGCACACTTACAAACACTTGTTTGTTTGTTCGTGGTTTTTTTTTGGTTGTTTAACTTTTATATTTATTTAGATATGAGCAGAATTGAAGGGAATTTTCAAGATGAAGGCAAAACATTTGTTTGGACACTAGTATAATGATGTTTCTTTTTGACTGGCCATTATTAAAAATCCCATAAGTTTTGTCTTTTTTACAGCTGTTGAGAAGTGAGATTTGATAACTGTCCTCTAACAAACTCTTTCCTGAAAAGTAATATCTAATCTATAGATCATCATTGTGTACCTACATTCTTATTACTACATACTGCTACAACTGAAATATAGATTACTTAGGTTTATTTTAATTACATCACCCTCATTTGAAAGGATCAACAACTTCATCAGTTTGATCTGCCTTCTGCTACCTTTTTTTTTCTTTATTAATTTGGTCATTCATAGAGAGGTTAAAGTTTCATGTACTTTGGAGAAACTGACTATTTACTCCCACCTCTAGTCTCCTATCATTTAATAATTATTATACACCTAGAAAACCTGAAAAGGACTGAGAAAAGTTTTCTTATTGAAAACCAAGTATATTTGACACCTTTATAAATCCACCCTCTGTGATCTTTTGTAAACAAAATATAAATAATTCTCTATAATAATTATAAATATTTTTATAACTTCTCTTCCAGTACCGAAGTCAAACTAACAGGTCTATAATCACTTCAGCCTTTTTAAGGTCACCTCTAAACAGTCATTTTCCAGTTGTCATACCCCCTTACTTTGAAACTGGGAAAATGTAAGCAGAAGACTATACAGTTATTATTAGTTTTTAACTTTTTGCTGGCATGTAAGGTTAAGGTGGCTCCTTCTAACTCCATCCCAAGAAAAAGAAAAACAGTAAAATTAAATAAAATGGAAAGTCATTTAGCCATGAACTGGTGTTCTAGCACAACTAAAATGCAATTCAGTTTTTCTGCCTTTTGGTTTTATTTTCCTCTGGCATGTTTTTCAAAAGTGTATAGAGGAATATTCCAAAGTAGAACCTAACCAGGAAGTAATAAAACCATAATATACCTAATTCTAAACAAAAACTTATTCATCTTTTATTTCTTGTTTCCTTTACAGAATCATTGAGTGGTTTGGGTTGGAAGAGACCTTAAAGATCATCTAGTTCCAATCCCCCAGCCATAGGCAGTGACATGTTCCAGGCTGCTCAAACCCCCATCCAACCCAGCCTTGAACACTGCCAGGAATGGGGCACCCAAACCCATTCTTTGCTCTTTTTCATCACTTGGGCCTCATAAAGCTGGTACTCCCTGTTTATCAGTCAGTAGAGCTAAATGAGCTTGCTGCCATCAAAGAGTTTGATCATACCCACAGATGAGGCAGAAACATTGTGTTCTTGCAGTGACAGAGTATTTGCAAAATTATTTTCTTAGCCAGGAAGACTGATTTATTTACAAAGGGAATTTCTTGAGTCAGTTGCATCTCATCTTACTGATGATGGCCATGTCATCTCTCCTTGATCCCAGAAGAGTACTCTGTTCCACTACATCAACTCCCAGGGACACAGGAGAATAAAACTGAGTATCTGTTTACCTACCATACTCCTTATTCTTTCTAAACAACTACTTATAGTCACAGTTCAGATTTCCTAATACCCTGCTGTCCCCTGAACACAGCCTCCCAAACTCAAGCTGATGTTGCTGCATTAACGATAGTCAGCTGTTTTCTTGTGACACTGATATCATCCCTGTCTTCAGCTCTTTTTGTGTAAATATTGTCTATGAGATAGTTTCAGTTATTTAAACAAAACTCAAACAAAACCAAAAAAAACTGAAAAAATACTCTTGTTATAGAAAAAGAAAAACATTTCAAAGCACAAATATTCTTTTTGATAACATATTTTTACTGCTGAAAACACGAATACTGTTAGCATATGTAGCTTTTAAATCAAATCTCTGCTTCAACAGAGAGTGACATTTGAATGGATTCCTTTTAATGAAAATAGACTTAGGAACACACGAGGTAAGTTAATCAGCCCTCTATAGGAACACATGTAGAAATTATCATTTTCAAATGGATAAACATAGGAACTAACTTTGACATACTAAATTATGGAATATTAATACTCCCCCTCAAATAGATAAATATTCAATTCTATCCCCATCATTTTAGCCTTTGGAAAGGGAAGTACTGCAGTTGCTACCTTATCCAAGTAACTTATTTTCTGAATTAAAAACATACCTGAATTTATTGCCTCAAAATTCTGCTTGTTGGAAAAATATTTTTCAAACATCTCTCAGTCTATAGGGATCAAATTCCTTGTGAAGCCTCTTTTGAATACAGAGATTGGTTGGCCTGAGGTTGACAAGTTTCTTTGATTTTTGCTTCCAGTTAGAAGTCCCGAACCATAATTATATCTCTGAAACTGCAATACGCCTACAGCCCATTAGTTTCGACACATTTCATATGGGGTACAGTTAGAGCATATATAATTTGCATTTAGGATGTGGCTCTGGATATGTGATTTTCAGATCAAGACTGTGATAGAAATACAGATGCAAATTCATGTAGAAATGTACAGTTCTTTTTTCATTCTGCCTACCTGCAGTGTTTTAGCAGATACTTGGTAAATTAATTTCGTACACTATTCAAAACTGAAAGAGAGCAAAAAAACCAGGAATTACACTAAAATTTATTAATGTTTTGGCTCATTTTATCCCCAAATTAACAAGTATTTCTCTAGAATATTACAGATACCTTCTGGAAGTCAAAGTTACGGAAGACTGTTCCTTGCCATTTACAGAGATGGAAAAATCAGCTGCTGACCATCACAGAGGTTTTCCATCAACTGCCTTCCATCAGGCAGTCAAGGAACTCGGTATCAAACTTCTGTCTCTCTCTACAGTAGCATAATCAATTGTTCTTTTTGTGAATACATAATTTAACTCCAGAGGCAAAGAAGGCAGGACTTACTTACTCCATGACATATCTCTCTATATTATCGGTGTCTACATTTGGGCTATCCACATTTACCCCTTAGCTATGGCACTTTCACAGCCAAAGGTCATAATAAGCGACACTGGGATGTGTGGGGGGGATTCATCTGATGTAGACAAATCTACACTGGGTAAAATGAGTATAATCATGCAGTTACCAAAAAAAAGTGTTGCCAGTCTTCCGAGACCCATGTGA
The DNA here is from genome assembly GCA_020086605.1 of Lanius collurio. Taxonomy (NCBI): domain Eukaryota; kingdom Metazoa; phylum Chordata; class Aves; order Passeriformes; family Laniidae; genus Lanius; species Lanius collurio. Next base: position 1,316,806 of record JACBWW010000007.1, on the reverse strand, counting down.
TTGCATCTTTGGTGAATTGACCCTGACTGGATGTAAATGCCCACCAAAGCCTCTCTGTTACTCCCTTCTACAAGTGGGCAAGAGAAAGAAAATATAATGAAGGGTTTGTGAGTTGAGCTAAGGACAGAGAATGAACACTCACTGACTACTGTCACAGGCAAAACAGACTCAACTTGGAGATATTAACTGAATTTATTGCTAACAAAATCAGAGGAGGATAATAAGATGTAAAATAAATCTTTAAAACACCTTCCTCCCACCCCTCCCTCCTTCCCAGGTCTACCTCCTTCCCCAGCACCACAAGGAGACAGGGAATAGGGGTGATGGTCAATTCATCACACACTGTTTTTCCCACTGCTCAGGAAGAGGAGTCCTTCCCCTGCTCTAGCGTGGAGTCACTCCCACAGGAGGCAGTTCTCCATGAACTTCTCCAGTGTGAGTCCATCCTATGGGCAACAGCTCTTTGCTGCAACATGGGTCACTCTTTCACAGGGTGCAGTCCTTTAAGCACAGCCTGCTCCAACTGAGTCCCCCAGAGGGTCACAAGTTCCACCAGGAAACCTGCTCCAGTGTGGGCTCCTCTCTCCATGGCCTTTGCCAGGACCCTGCTCCAGCACAGGCCTCCCACAGCATCACCACCTCCTCTCAGGAATGCACCTGCTCCAGTGTAGACTATTCCATGGGCTGCAGGTGGATCTCTGCATCCCTATGGATCTCAATGGGGTGCAGGTGGATCTCTGTATGCCCATGGACCTCCATGGGCTGCAGGGACACAGCTGCTTCACCATGGTCTGTACCATGGTCTGCAGGGGAATCTCAGCTCTGGTACCTGGAGCACTTTATCCTTCTCCACTGACCTTGGTGTCTGTAGCATTGTTCCTCTCACATGTTCTCACTCCACTCTTCTCTGGCCACAATTACACCTGCACAGTAACATTTTTTTGTCCTTCTTTAATATGTTTTTGCAAAGGTGTTACTACCTGATTGACTTAGTCTCTGGCTCTGCCAGACATGGAAGAAGATTCTGGCAGCTTCTCACAGAAGCCACCTCTGTAGCCTCTCTGCTACAAAAACCTGGCCATGCAAACACAATAGAACATCTTTTAGTTCTCTTCTACCAGATGTATGTATGCATATATGCATCCACCACTGCCTTTTCTCTGTACTTAATGGACATAGATGCTTTTAGAAGTTCCTGTCTCTCCTACCTACAAAAACATAGCTGACAACTTAGGCAAAATGAGTAATTTAAATGGATTAGAGATTAGATGAGTTGAAGCATAGTGCTCACTTCTAGACAGGATAAGAAAAAGATGTAGTTTTGAACATATGCTGCTGTGCATTTGAATCATTCCTATCTGCTTCAGGCCCAAATTCAATACTTTCACAGATAGTAAGGACCTCAGTTGATATCAGTGGTTTTTGAACCAGTGATTTTTACTATGTAAAATGACATAATAATTTTGTATTCAATTGCTGTGTAGAAATTATTCCCATGTTTATCACTACTGCAACATTACTTGGAATTTTCACCAACCTTTCCTGTAATGACTTAGATTACGAAGAATCTAGTTTAAAGCATTCAAGAGCCTATTTTTAAGTACCAGATATCAGGATCAGTGTCTTAAATTGTTTTTTTTCATTAACCTTCCTAAAGATGACTCAATTAATTCAGAATATCAAATTCAAATATTAATGCATTGAGTTTAGTTTGACCTGAAGAATAAAAGGAATTGTTCTCCATGATGTAACCATAGATTAGCAATAACTTTTAATGAATAATTTATTTGATTAATTTTGTCTTTTTTTCTGGTCATGAAGGCTTCATACTCTTCTCAAAGGTAACAACCTGAGCTACAGAAAATACATAATACTTTTTTTGTTGTGTTCTGAATGATCTATGACTGATTTGATATTTTAGTATTTCTGTTTTGAACAAATTTTTACTAGAAATTTACATTACATTTTATGAGGAAAGGAAACAGCTTGTGAAAAAATTAAAATTGCAGTGGTTCATTTTCTGGAAATAATATGTAACATTTGTACACAATTGACAAATTGGATTACAGTTCTTTGCAGTTCAGTTGCAGCAATAGTTCAACATGAGAATTATCTAGTTAGAAAAAATGTTTCTGGCTTTGTTTTGTTTTTTAAGAAACTGAATAATTAGTACAAACACCATTCTGTTTCCAATCATTAACAATATGAAATAAAAGTGATAATGGCAGCAATTGCCTTGCTCCTATAAAATAAAATGACCTGTTTCCTTTCATTATACCAAAGAATATGGAGACTTTTGTTTCCCAGGGTGATCAGAAAAGGTAGTACAAAGACATGGAAATTCATAATCAGACTTCTGGAAACTATTTAATCACAGAAGCATAACAATAAATGGTATTTAAAAATGAACAGTATTCAATGGCAATATCAAAAATAACTCTTATCCTACCCATGCCATTGTACGGAGAACTTCACCGTTTCACTTCAGAAGACTAAATTTCATGTAAAATATATTCACAGGTTTCTTTGGTTTCTAACTTTTTTCAGTCTTTGAGAACTCAACTGCATACCAAAAAAGGCTAGTATCAATACCCAGCAAGTGCTGATTCTCAGTAGGAACTTACTGGCCATTTCTGAAGGCTTAAATAAAATCACAGACTTAATAAAATACATCAATCAGAAGATGGCATGATCACAATGTGCAGGAACTTATAGGAAAATAAAAGATTATAAAAAAAGAAAAGAAAAAAGAAAGGAAAAGAAAGGAAAAGAAAGGAAAAGAAAAGAAAAGAAAAGAAAAGAAAAGAAAAGAAAAGAAAAGAAAAGANGAAAAGAAAAGAAAAGAAAAGAAAAGAAAAGAAAAGAAAAGAAAAGAAAAGAAAAGAAAAAAGAAAAGAAAAGATGGCTTTAAAAAATATCATGCAACATCATAAAACGGTAAATATTTGGACAATGTTTTAATAGAGTGCTTTATTTTATGAATAAATATATTCAGATTTTCTCACTTTTCTCAAAATGAAACACTCTGGCAAACTGCAAACATTTAATGTATCTGAAAATGCAACAGTAAAATATTTCTCTTAATGCTCTGTACTATTTACTTGTGTTATTCAATTACAATCTATATATATGTATTGATATATATACTGCCAAGATTTTAATACACTCCCAAGTAAATACTCACACTCATATAGGGACACAAACTCTCTATTTTGTGTAGTTACTGAGTTGCTGTTTCCACATTTCAAATTGAACTACACCTATTTAAATTTAAAATTAATTCTGTGGGTAAAACCCTCCATGGCACCTATTTTTCAAGAGCAGAAAGGTCACATTTCAAGGACATGGAGTAGTTACTTCTTGCTACATCAGCAATCTGGCAGGCAGTCAAAAGTCAGGTTTTTTTCCTGAACTAATTTTTAGAGTTTCTTTTAGGCCCCTGAAATCTGTGATATATATGGAATTGGACAACATTTATTTTAATATTTGAACGGTCACTAGAATTTACCAACATAAATACATACAGGCTCATATGCATATGCATACACTAATACACATAAATATACACCCACATATACACTAACATATTTTGCATAATTTTTTTTTAATAAATATTTTAGCTGTTTTCAAACTAAGGCACGTTTTTCTGGGAAAGACAAGACCCATCTGAAACTGAATCTGAAAATGTGCAGGAAAGGCAACAAGGACTTATAGAGGTCTATTGACAGCAAATGGGAAAGTGTGGGCCCACTGCTGAATGGGAATGGGTAACTGATGACACAGACCATGGCAAAGGCTGAGGCATCCAACACCTTCCTCCTTGACAAGGTGATGCTGGCAAGACCAGCCTTCATTAATCCTTGCCCTTAGACCTACACTAACAAGGAAGATTAAAGGTTGGTGGAGGAGGATCAAGCTAGGGAACATTTAAACTGAACGGACATAGACAATCTCTATCTGGATGGCATGCAGCCATGAGTGCAGAGGGGGCTGGCCACTACTATTCAACACCTCTCTCAAATATCTTTTTAAGGTTAGGACAAGGCAGGAGGGGTTTCTGAGGGGTGGAAGAAAGCAAATGTTACTTCTCTCTTAAAGAAATGCAAGGAGAACCCAGAGAACTGCCAGTCTCACCTCAGCCTCTGGTGATAAATCACATATTCTTGAAAGCCATTTCTAAACATAGGAAGAACAAGAAGGTGACTGGGTGTAGTCAGCATAGATTTATGGAAGGGAAAGCATGCTTGATCAAACCAATAACTTTCTACAGTGAAAGGACTAGATCTGTGAATGAAGGAAGAATGGTGATGTATTTTATCTTGACTTCAGCAAAGACATGACCTGGATGATGGGACAGAGTGCACCCTTAGCAAATTTGCAGATTATCCAAAGCAAAGAGGAATGTCTGGTACACCAGATGGTTTAGCTGCCATCCAGAGGCACTTCAACAGGATGAAGAAATGGACTAACAGGAACCTCATGAAGTTCATCAAAGGGAAATAAAGTCTTGTATATGGGGAGGAACAACCCCATGCACCAGTATGGACTGGGGCTGACTGGCCAGAAGCTTTGCAGACAAGGGCCTGATGGACAAGGAGTCGAATAAGAACCAGCAGTGTGCCACTGCACTAAAAAAACCCTACAGCTTCTCAGGGCATTATGATGAGTGTTGCCAGCAGGTGACCTTACCCTCTGCTCAGCCCTGGTGAGTCCACACCTGGAGTGCTGTGTCCAGTTCTGATAATCCAGTACAAGAGTAACATGGAAATGCCAGAGGGAGTCCAGCAAATGGCCACGAAGATGATTAAGGGACTGGAGCATCTGTCATATGAGGAAAAGCTGAGGGAGCCACGACTGATGGGAGAAGGAAGGTCAGGATGATCTTCTCAGTGTGGACTTGGTGGGAGTAAAGAAGACTGAGCTGAACACTTTTCAGCAGTGTCCAGTTGTAGAACAAGAGGTAAAGAACACGAACTGATGTGTTTTATTTAAATAGTAGAAAAACCTTCTACTGTATCTGTGATTGGTAGAAGTTGCCCAGAGAGCTTGTGGAGACTCCAACATTGACATTATTCAAAGCCCAGCTGGACTCCATCCTTGGCAACTTGCTCTTGACGACTTTGTTTTGAAGGCAGAAGGGTTAGACTAGATGGTCTTTAGAGACTCTGTCCAACCTCAGCCATTCTGCAATTTTGTAATTTATTGAAGCCATCAGTAATTTAATGCGGGGAATTGCTGCAGCCACCAGAGGTGTAGCTTCTCTGGCTCGACTGTTTTGCCAGCAAGAAAAGAATCTTAAATCTTGAAACAGAATCCCTAGCACATGCATACATACATACATATACACAGTAACTTGTGGGGGTTTTTTTCTGTGTCAACATGAATAATCACCTGAATAAAATCTAGCAATATTTTTTGTATAAAGGTTTTTAAAAGTTAGTGTTTTTCCTGACCCAGGACTCTCAGTACTTTTAAAAGTGGTTAAAAAATCAAGATAATTTACAATAGAAATAATTCAAAATTTCATTTTAAAAGGACTTATAAATATTTTCTGTATCTCTGAATTGTTGCAATTTTCTCAAAGCTTGCACAATAATCATTTCTTATTTCATTATAACTCAAGGCTATTTTTTCTCCTTGTTAATCAAATATACCCTGATCTAAAGCAGCAATCCTAACTAGCATTTTTAAACATAATTATATTATTTTAATGGGCTTGGAGATACAGATGCTTCAGTAATTTAGTGTAATTCGCTCAGTCTGGTTAGGAAAAAAAGAAAAGGAAACAAAGCTTACTTTTCAGTTTCATTATGCTGCCTTGAGAAGAAACAATAAAGAACGATCAGATTTATGTACAGTCTTGTTACAACTGAATATGTTAATTACTTTTTATCAAAACAACTTGATGTTACTAGGAAACAGAGCGACAAAGGCCACAGGTGGTAATGAAAGAAGGATGCCTTATCAGAAGTGACTAATACTGCTTGAGTTGCCAAAGTAACCAGATTGTCTCCTAAAAATGTACACTTTGACATTCGCTTATCAATGCTACTGAAATGCAGCTCTTATGACCACAAAGCAAATTTCATTTCCATATAAGTGATGAATATGCAGATTCTGCCATTATTTGAACATCTCATTTATTTCTTTTTCATGCACAGAAGAAAAGAAATGCATCTTGTGGGTAGATTTCACCTCCTGAAAGGGATAAGCAGTGGCTTCCCTGATTTGTCTTTTGAACAGTTTTGCTTTTGGGTCTTGGGTGATTATGCAGTAGTTTTGCTTTGAATTGAGGGGTTGCTCTCAGTTTCTCTTTCCTTTACCAATTTCTTTTCGCTGTATTTTCATACATCTCATTGCCTCTTTTAGCTACATACTGCTACCTAGATATTACAGAAAATCGTGAATGTGCTGTTTCACAGAGATTCAAAGACTTTTGTTTTCTATGTGTTTTATATCTCTATTGCCATAAAATCTCAGAAAATTGTTTGGATCTGAGTCACTAGAGTCTTTTTTATACCTTTAGCTGCCATTTTCATCTCTGCAGTAAAGACAAATGTACACTTTTCTTAGCTTTCTCCTACAATATTACAGCAAATTATGCATGTTCTATATGTTATCACAACAACTACACGACTGCACACAGGGGTCTAAAAAGGGAAAATGCCTTTTTGTTGGTTGCTTAAAGCAAAACCAGGCTACAAGAAATGTCCTGGCAGCAGTGTGGCACTGCTGACATTTTATTTATTTATTGACTCATAATGTGTATGCAGCTGGTCAGTAGATCCCCAACCAGGAAGTGCAGCATTTGTCCATGGACTCATGGAGTGGGAGAGGGACCATGGCACCATATGGCAAAAGTACAGGTGTAGTCATAAAGAAACACGAGAAAAGAATCAAAACAGAAGGGCAGTAGTCTCATGTTCAGTGCGTGAGATTTGACAGATCTGAGCTGCACAAAGCCAACTATTTTGACTTGCTAAAGTTCTGTTCTTGGCACACATGTAAATGACTACCAATTGAAAGAGTAGAAAATCAAATCCTACTTCCTTTGTTGATACAAAACAAAAGTATGACTTTCTCATCTTTGGAAATTGGCCATGAAAATTGTCTGTATAATTTTCAGCAACACAGGCATACAATATCATTTTGGGAATAAGTAACTTCCAAAACTTCAGAGCAGGAAATCAAAATGCTTCTCAGCTGTTGAATACTGCAGGTTGTTCTCCGTACAAGGAATGACTTCATCAGAAATTCAGCTAATGAGTTCTGGAGTTCACCAATAAAAACAGTTGAAATTCTAGTTAAGGCTTTTCTGTTAAATAAATAAATTTTTTTCTCTCAGTGCAGTACTGATTGTCTAAAGGGGTAAGTTTTAGCTCCTCTAATTTCAGACATCTAAAGTTAAATGTCCACATTTGAGTGTTTGGATACACACAACAATGAAGAAAACTAGACTTCACCAGAAGGAAATTTGTTTGCCCCCCACAGATGCCTATTTCAGGATGAGATTAATTACTCTCTGGACATACCTTTTCCTTGACTTTAAAGGGAAGCTTTGTTGTTCAAGCTTGGACACTAAAGTTATAGTTACTTAAATTATGGTGCAGAGTTATTTATTGTGACTGCAAGATACATGACTGTTCAAACAACTGGCACTTGATGTGAATATAAAAGCACCAAGTTGAAACAGTCTATAGTATGTGGCTATCACAGAAAGTAAACATCAATCTTGACAGAAATTGTATTATATATTAAAAAGTTTGAGAGCAATTTAAATTATAAATGGCTGAAACAGTGAGCCAAAAACACAGTACAAAAACATTGTATCAGTATCATCCAAACTTCAAAAAGAAGCATCGAAATGTTAAAAAAGAGATCTATTTCCCCTAAGAAATCTGTCAATTTTTGAAGACTTTAGTCTGAGTATGATCTGCAAACCTTATTGCTTCATTACCACTTTGCTATAGTCCTACTGAATGCAGCCAATGGACCTACTTAGAGGACACATGACTCCTCAGTATCTCAGTATGGCCAAGTCCAGTTTTCCTCTGTCACTGTTTTTTCATTCAACTGAGAAAGGTTAGTTGAAGGTTGAAACTGAACTTGCAAGTCAGCCCCTATCTTCATAAAAAATCGTGAGCAGACTGAAGGTGCAGCAGAAAACTGGACTAGGTAGGATTCTAGATCTCCCTGTGCTGACACACTAGAAAGCAGTGAATATTCAACCAAGTGTTAGCGAAGATCTCAGGCTTCCCATTCACCCCCATCCCATGTAACAATATTACTAATTTTTGGAAAATAAACAAATGAAAACAGACTGAATAACTGCAATTTTTTCTTCTGGAATTCCTTCTCTCCCCTCCAAATACTATGTGCTATATAAAATCCAAGATATTTATTTAATTGTTTTTATTATTGTTCAGATCCAATTAGAATTCTTTTCACGGAAGGTTAATGCAATCTTATAAGCTTTAATATTCTTCTTGAATAGTTAAGTCTAATGCTTTACAGTTAAGGTACTGGTCAAGAATGCACCAGAATCCAGAATATTTTTGATTCCTTTGAATTCCTACATTTTGTCCTACCTGAAAATCCTGATTGTGACTTACAATAGCTACCAAGTAGGCCTCTTAAATCAGCAAAACTGATTAGGTGGGAAGCATTCGTCTACTGAAATAATTCACAAAAGCTATTCTACCTGACATGGGGGGAACTTTGTTACCCAAAAAATTGTCTCAAGGGATTTAATCCCTTTCATGGGCAGGCAAATTTTCTCTTACAGTGCTTGCAAATAATGGATCACTGGAAAGTTTATGTTTACTATGATTCACAGACTTTAAAATCAACAGGTTATAGAACTACTATATCAGCACTTCTGATTCAGAACAAAATCCATGCAAAATGTAAATATAAACCTGTAAGCATAAAATGGTCTGGGGATAATACGTCTGCCTTCTTTGAGCTATCACACAATGTCCAATGTTAACATCTAAAGCATTAAGTTTGCATCTGAAGTACTTATTGAAAAAGAGTTTTATAATACTAGATGAGATTAAAGATAACAGGACTGGGATTACACAAGAAATAGATGCAGACTACTAGAGTCAGTATTATGAAAATTTCTTATGCAGTTCCTTTTTATTGTTGCTGCTGTGCATAACACTACAAGTGAAGAATATTAATATTTTAAAGGGAATAAGCAACAAAGCAGATTCTGGCTGAATAGTACTAATCTTTCTCTGCAAGACCTCATGTTTCACCAGACTACATGTGTACTGTGCCTATGAACCTTACAACCTTTCCTTTTCTGCCTTATATTTTTGTTGTTATTAAATAATAATAGTTCCCTAAAGTACCCAGTGGAACAAGGGTGGCCGTGTTGTTAAGCATGCAGTGAGATGCACTCATTTCACTCCTTTCTAAAGAATTAGCCTAGGCCAAAAAATTTTCTAAAAGTCCATGAGAAGTCAAGGGCAAAAAAAAAAAAAAAAAAAAAAAAAAAAAAAAAAAAAAAAAATCCAGATCCTTTCAGTCTAATGTCCCTAACCTCTCAAGTCACCAAGACAAACCAAACCACACAAACAAAAAAAACCCCAACTTTCACATAGACTTTCACAGTAAAAAATGCATTATTCCCATCTGCTTCACATGCTTTATTATTTTGTCTGAAAATTTTCCAATGCCTTGGGAATTTGCTAAAAAGAATACCTAAATCGATAAAAAGTGTGTTCATCTCTCCATTTGAATACAAATTCAAAGTCACACCCTAAAAGCCCACACAGCTGAACTACTTAGTTCTTACTAACACATGCTTTCATTATGAAACAAGCAAAGTAAAGTTTAAATATCACTGATTTGTGAGGTCAAATGTTTGGGCACTCTGATCAATCCCAACTCCATCCTGAAGTGAGACTGTGACTCACAGTCTTTAGCAAGAAGAAGAATGGTATCTGGGGTGGACAAGGAGTGCTCTTTGTGACAATGAATTCTCTCTCAGAACCAAATACACAGCTCTCATCCATCTCCCATTTCTCAGAGTCTCTGCTGTCATTGAAAGATTTTTGTCTAATCTGCTTATGAATTCTTATTCCAATGTTTGATTTGCCATAGTGTTAGAAAACTGGTGATGTTGAATACCTATTTTCTTTTATTTTCAAAAAATTTGAGAACTTATATGAATTTATTAAGTATTCTTTTTATATTCCAAGACTTTCCCTTAACTGAGAAACTTAAGTTTCCCTCACCTTTTCTCAGAGGTCTTGTAATTCTTATTGCTCTGTATGGACTATCTGCAATTGCTCTTTCTTGGTTGTGTTCAAGTCTGGACAAAATTCCCCTGCATCACTGCACAAGGGATATATATAAATGTATCCTTAAAAAAGTGATTCTGTCTATCCATCTCATTATATACTTTGGGATTTTTTGGCAATATCATTCTATTTTTGACTTCCTAATTTTGTAATGCCTTGTGGTTTTAAAAAAAATCTTTGTCTTTAAAATGTTACATAATTAGCCTTTCCCTAGCCTGTACTTACACTGCTGTTTTTTCTAATTTTAACTTTTTTCATTTATATTCCCCCTATTTTCCTCCCAATGGTTTCCACAACCATTTCAGAATCTTTCCCTTTGACGATGAAGGTGCAACTGTGTACATGTTAATATCATTGGAAAACTGAATAAACTATTGTTCCTATTGTCTCATCCAAATCAATACCATGAATATTAAATAACACCAGACATAGTACAGACACTGCAGAACCCTTCCAACACATCCATATAAACCACCACTGAAGTGCTGATAACGACTCATTGAGAATGACTTTCCAATTTAGGTTATGTATAGCCTGATAACAGAGCTGATAACTGGTAAATAAACAAAAATAGGATAAAAGCCCAGAATGGACCTCCTGTGACTCAGACTGTGTTGTAAATTTATAATTGCATGCAGCTTGACAGCACTGTTATATGCATGTGTTAAGAGAACATGAACAGAGAAAGCATCTTTCTTATTCAGAACACTAGTCACTCTTACAGCATGAAAAATTATTTTCCAAGACTCTCTTATTAGCAGCATCATGCATTATACAACAGCACTGCTTGTTCAAACTGTTTTTCTGATAAGAAACACTGCATTTTAAAAAGCAACCTCTATTTTAATATTTAATACCTCAGCATATCTAGATCTCCAAAAGTAGCAAGCTATTTAGGCAAGTAGTGCACTTCGTGTAATGTTAAAAGCATTTCTGGCATTTTATGTTATCTACTTTTTAATGACTGTATTTTCCTAACATTAAAAATGAATTAATATCTTTCCTTAAGTAGTCTGCTGAATGCTGAAAGAGTAAATCTGATGGGGTTACTCATACCTTGCCTATACTGCAGAGACCTACAAATCAGGGGTTTTTTTCATACTTTTGAAAGAAAATGGCTTTGCTTCAAAACTCAGTTTCTCCAAAGCTCATCACAGTTATGCCTCGGCACCAAGGAGAAAAACATGCACTTATTACCTTCAAATTTCTTTAAAATAAACTGTCAAATGCTAAATCACCACTGCTCTTACTGGCATTCAAATCCAGTGAGGAGTGAGCTATATCAATTCCTCAAAATTGCATGTAGTCTAAAATATGCAGCAAAGGAAACCTCAGAGTTGTGCAGTGAAGTCCTAGGAAGGTTATCAACAACACCAAAACAGAGATCAATGCTCACTTTATTTTATCTTCATCTCTGGCATGACTTCATTTTCCATGTGTCCACTTTTCTTTTCCTGAGGTTTTTGTCTATCCCTTACCTTATAAGTACTGCAAATGCTTCATTGATTATAACACAGAAGCAAAATCGACCATCCATAGAATTCTGAAGGTAAAACAGGAATTCTGGGAGTATAATCAAATATTTTGTCCTGTATTTATGTGGTTTCCTATTTTTGCATTTCTTTCTCCCCACATTCACTTCAGGTTATGTACTGAGATCTGAAAAGCAGCCCTACATTCCAAACTGCAAATGGCCATGTATTTTATCAGCCTTTTTCTCTTTACACTCTCCAGTAAGAGGTAAAAGAGACTGAAGCCCATACATCTCAAAGGCCTAATTTTGCAATGTGTTATTAGACAAAAGATTACTCCAACATCGTGTAACAATCAGATGGATTTAGTCAGACAACTTGTCTAAAACCTACTCTAAGAAATAATTTGCAAAGACAAGAGATGTGAGAAGAAATATTTGAGATTCTATCAGAGCCAAATCAATAGTAAGAAAGAAATCCCCTGACATTTTTTTTTTTTTTACTTATTGGGAATATTATGTTATTTTCTTATAATTTCTGACTGACTTCCTGACTTTTTAAAGAAACCCACTATCAACTCAAGCTGATGTTAGAAAACCACATACCAGCATTTTTTTAATCAACTTTACACTCTGTACTGCAAATTATGGCAGTGTTTAATGGGAAGGAAATGCTTCACTGATAGCACTATATTAAGCTATTCCCTAAACTAAAACTAAAACAGAATAGATGCAGGGGCAACAAAAACTACGCAAAATAATTGCAGAACTCTGCCTCAAATCACTACCTAAGAATTCGAACACAGATCTCCTTGCCTTTTCCTCTTCTGAGACCACATCTTCACACCAGAGAACGAAGATAAAATCTTCCCTGACCTTGGTGTGCAACATGCTAATAGCTGTGCAGCAGTTAAGGCCTAAGTCAAAAGCCTCATTGTCCTAATGTTCTGTAACCCATATAATTCAGCTTTCTTCAAAATGCTTAATGCCACAGATCAAGAGAGTATAACTCTATTACTCTGCTCCTTTCTTAAAAATGCATGCACAACAGTAGAATTAATTACTATTTTTGTACAGCTACAAAAAAAATTTCCACTTTTGTTTGTATTTACAGACCCACAGCTTACTGTGGAAACCCAAAATGTAAGAGACAAAAGGTTTTTATTGTGCAGGAAAGGCAAGACAGCACCTATTCCTGGAGTGAATGTTCTTTGTAGGCATATTATAGGCTCTTTGAAAATGTTGTCCCCTATTATACTGATAAGATGCTTTATTTTAATGGTTATATATTGAGGAGGTTTTTTTTTTAGAAGCAATAGTTCCTTCACCCATATGATCTGTTATTCTCATGCATGCTGACATTTCTAATGCAGTATATTAAAGAAAATACAGTAGTCTATTCATCCTACTCACTGGAATTACTTTCTGGAAGCAATGACAAGCATTTCACATTATTTCACAAACTTCCTCAAAACCATCACATCAGCTTCTAAGAAAAGCAGATATTACTAGCAGTTTTCCAGACTTACAAACAGTGCTTCATTATCTTGACCTACTACTCTACAGAAACTTCCCATAAGGGAAAGCAACTGTTTCTCATACTAGAAGCATCACTATAATTAGACCCCTACTGAGCTGTCCTTAGCCCAAGGCTCAGCCAAGAAATTATATCTGGAAAACAGCATTTGATTAGGATAAACTTATAAATTCGTTATGCAGGTCTCCTAGCTATCATTTAATGTGGATAATTCAAACTCCTTTTCATAAGTTACTTAATGAGATAATAAGTATCCATGGGACAGGTTATTAGAAGTTCCCAGTAATATATTTGAGCTGATACGTGTCATATACATGCCTCGGCTCCATGATCAAAAACAGGTGTTTGAAGATAGACAAGGAATTAAAAGCCATCAGAGAGCATGAATTTCTATGTAACTGTAGCAACAAGGTTAATTTAAATCATGGAGTGGTACCTGAGTGATTCATGTAAAAATCAAATGAAAAGGACTAAGATTTGCTTCCAAGTATAATCTTTCCATCCTTAAAAATAAAAAGGATGACTTTCTGCCAGTGACAGACTTGCTACCAATGTTCTCGAGAAAATTTAAATTAGCATTAATAAGGAACAACTCTCAAGTGATTCAGAAAACTGTTAGGGCTTAGTTCTGCATCTCAGAAACTGTGAGGCATATCTTGTTGAAGCAATTTCTGAGGCACCATACATGGGCCTGCATTGATTCATCTTTCATGGAACAAGGCTTCACTATCACCTTGGATAGCTCATCCTAGTTATTCAACATGTAGGTGCAGAAAGGATTCATTTTGCTCCTTATCAAGGCTGGTTCCCCTCCCACTCTGCAGCAAACATCTTTGTTACCATGTATTCCTTCCTGATTTCCATCCTATAGTTCTGACTTGGAGATTGGCCTTGCCAATCAGGTATTTGGCACAGCCATGCCTCTCTGCCAGCACAATCAGGAGTACCACGACACTCTTTGAGGACCTGTATTTCTCCTCTACGGTGACATTCTCAGTGCATTTGTGCTCCTCTAGTAACACATTTGTCAGTTTGAGGCTTTGGATGGACTTGAAGGGGGTGTTTTTCACAGTGGCAAGTGGCATTCATGGCTGAAAGTCTGGTTTGAACTTGCTGCACTGCAGCAGCCCCTGTATGAGAGTGGAAAGCATCTCAGGCAGGTCTGGCAGCTCTGTTTCAAACATTTGTGTTATTCCTACCACTCAGGGATAATAGTGCAAGCAGATGGGAAGCCCTATATTGGTGGGTTTCTGCAAATTTATGCAAATCAAGACTTAAAAATACAGTCTGAGGGTTAAGAAGGTCTTACTGCTAGTAAAGTAAAGCTTCTGCTAGGAAGAATGAAGCTCTGTAGAAAGTTTAGGGCACTTGAAGAAAGAATAAAACAGGTAAAAACACTGAAGAATCCTGAAGCAGGACAATTATGGACCATTTTCCTTTCTGCAGTGGCATGTATGGAAAATATTAAGTTAGGAGTGGCACATGGCAGCTGCTGCACCCATGGGCATGTTGCAGGAAGTAACACCTCGAGGTGGAGAACTAAATATAGAAGTGTGATGGCCTCCCTTCCAGAGGACAGCTCTGGACAGACCTAACTGGTCATCACTTATGATGATCAGAACCTAACAGATTAGATTAAATAGTTTCTGTTCAAACATATTTTCTTCTTTTGTCCTGGATAGTAATGCATGTTGGAATGAGTTGTTTTATTTTTCTGTAATCCTGAGATTTCACAGGACCTAGAAACACAGCAAAAAGCATGACAATAAATTATTCAGATACTCTCCTTCCTACCAAAAGGACTAGAAAAATTCAGTGATGACAGCAACAAAATC
Source organism: Lanius collurio (assembly GCA_020086605.1). Taxonomy (NCBI): domain Eukaryota; kingdom Metazoa; phylum Chordata; class Aves; order Passeriformes; family Laniidae; genus Lanius; species Lanius collurio. Next base: position 1,301,650 of record JACBWW010000007.1, on the reverse strand, counting down.
AAGGGAGTGATAAAACTTCCTGTTCAAGAGTCAGATCAAGTCTGTCTTCCCATTGCTGATCTTCATTTTCCCACGTGCTCCAAGAAGTGCTGGTGAAAATGAATCGACTCGGCTTCTCTGTCTGTCACTAGTACCAGATCACTTTCCTCATGGTCCTTACACAGTCATCATGCAAGTGTGAAAGGCCTGCACAGTGCCTTTCACCTCCTCCCACCACAAGCAATAACGTGGCAGCACTTTGGATTTAAGAGACAGTGAGAAGCTTTACATATGTAAACAGTCACTTCCTGCTTATGTGATATATTATCGTCATTCAGCAAACAGCCAAGGACACTGAATCTGAAAGTAACTATAATTCTACCATGCAAGCACAATAACTTTATACTGTGAAGTTAGCTTTAAAAATATGATTGGAGTATTATGTTTCCATGTTATTTTCTTGCTGGAACACAATAAATTCTTGTCAAGCCTCCTAAGATTGGAGGATTTTATTCAGCTAAAGCTTAAATCAGTGTGACTTATGCAAAATTTGAGAGGGATGAGAAAGGTGCCCTTTGCCATATCTCACTGGTATGTCATATACCTTGAGATCAATGCGTCTTTCAATATTCATTGTGTCAGGCTTTATTCTAAATCCCCACAGGTGCAGCAGGCAGTGGGAGTGAGAGCAGGCACAGTACTGTTCCATGTACCTTCAGCTAGGAAAATTAAGTCAGAGATGATTTGTCCATTACCATTTGCCGACCTGCAATTTGGGCTATTTTTGGTTCCAAGTATTTCTGTGCTCAGGCAATTGTCTTCCCTTTGCTATTAGCCTTTACTCTGCTTGATCAAGCAGCCTGTCATTTGGTACCTTCCTGTTGCTTTCTTGGCCTCACAAGTTTTGATAGGATTTTATGGGCAGAAAGGTCTCATCATCCCTTCAAAATGTGAAATCCACATCTGCTAACTATTGGGGGAGGGAGGTCCAGACAAAATGGATAGCTGTAATTGCATGGAAAAGCTTTATACCTTCAAATCACAACTGGATGGCTTTGTGGCACGTAGCATGCACAGTCTGCACCTGAAATTTTAATTAACTGGGTAAGGAACAATCTGTCGTTAATGTATGTGATGAAATGGCCTCACATTAAAAAAATGGATTACAAGTGAAAAATAAGGTTTACTTTTACCATGAATGTTTCCTTTCTTTCATCTGGAATCCCTGCTTAACGCCTTTTTTGAAAAAAAGAAAAAAAAAATCATTAAAAACTCTGATGCTCTGTCTGCTTTCTGTGTGCTTTACAAATTCTGAAGGATTTTTCCAAGGATGATGAGGGACAAGATCCTTGTTAAAGAACACTTTGAATCTCACCCAACAAAGATGACAATAAATCTTCAAACCATTTCTGACCATATGTCACAACTCCTGAAGGCAAATGAAGGCTTTTACAGCTTTTAAATAATCTTTGGCAATGACAGCTGCTAAGACACTTACCCTCCTCCCCGCTCTCTTGTTTCTCACAAACAGGAAGGAAAAGTTGTGCTTTCATTCACTCTGCTTCCAGAGTCATACATCATGACCTGGGTTACTGTAAACTAAACATTAAAAACAACATGAAATGTCTATTTAATGTGTGCAGATTGAGAAACCTGTTATCCACAGACCTCACGCAGTTTTCAAAATAAAGATACTGCCTCACATTCCTAAACCATAGCACTTCTCAAGGGCAAACTATTTACTTTGGTGTTTCCAGTACTCAGATCCAGACAGAGAGAAATAAATAATTCTGTTAACCTCTGTATAGGAAACTTTCAGGGGCTGAATTCTATAAATGACTATATTTACCATACTTAATAGTATGATTTTGCATCCATTTTCTCCTATTGAAAGGCTCAGATTAATAAATCAGAGTGTAAAACAGGACCTGAATTTTAAGAAAACAGTAGTCCTTGTGACCTCAATAGAATATTTGTCTTCTTACAGAGAATCTTGTGAGTTATGCAGATCAGTCTAGTAATCCTGGGAGAGGACTGCTCTGAAACAGAATGCATTTATCCATGGGCACATTTTCTTAGATCAGTGGTTTCTGCATTTTAAAATATTTGTTGTGGAAAACAGTATATACAAGTGTCCCCAGCTTGACTGTTGGTCTTCAGTTATCAGAGATGGCTGATTTCAAGAAACTGAAGACTTCATCACTTCACCGGTAGTGAAATGCCGCATTTACTGAAATCAATTAATTTCATAAACACACACACTTTTTCTCAGTATGGTTAATAATACCTGACACACATGATAAATCTAATAACAATGTTCTAAATACTCTTTATCCCATTTATCTGTCTCCAACATCAGCTGTTTAAAAAAAAAAACAAAACAAAACCAAAGCCCACACGCATTTGCTACATTTTTTAAAACTTACTTGACAGCAGGCTTATTTTTATGATAATATAACAAATGCCTACAATTTACTGTAGTGAATGGATGCACAGGTCAGCGTCTTCCAAGGTCCCCTGTGTCTTTAGGAGCCAAATTCCCACAGGTATCAAACAATGGGGTTTTGTATCCTCAGCAGTACAAAGATTTAAAATAATCTTTGGCACACACACATTTTCAGAAGTCTAACCACTGATTTTTGAGAGTTTTACTTTGACAAGTCTGATGCCAGGTTGGTTCAGAGCATGAGTTGTGTGAGTTTATAGCTACCTATTCCCATCTGGGCTTTCCCATTGGTGAGGAAAAGAGTGTCTAGGAATAAGGCATCTGTTGGTAGTTGATTATGGCAAGCTAAAAAAAATCCAAAACCAGAAGAGAGATGGGATCTGGAATCTATTTGGGGATTTATGAAGTGGTGGGATGAACAACTTGGAATTTCTGCAATGACACAGCAATGATTTTACACATCATATTTGAGGGAATCAGTTGATTTCTTAAGTTTTTTTTCAAGAAAGAGAGGCAAAGAAGCACCTGCTGAATGCAGTGGTGGTTCTCACTTTAGAGTCTACCCCTTAATGGAACATCTGGGTCCAACACTTTCTTCAGCCAGAAGAATATAACTAAACCTTTTATTTTCCAAGAACATGCCATCATCCATTCTGTATTTTGGAGTGAAGATTTCTGTTCCTGTTGCAAAACATTGCCTATGGTGACTAAACTCATAGGAATATGTCACTTTCTGAGGTCTATCTCAGTGTGACTAAGTTAAAATAACACTTTAGGCCCAAAAAAGATGTTATAAATACACTCAGTTGCAAATTTATACATCTATTTTATACATCTATGCAGATATGTTCCTGCAAATTGCACTTAGAACTAATGTGTTTGGTGAAACAGGTGTTTTCACTTTTAGGACACAGTGAAACACATGACATACATGAAGTATTTGCTGACCAAATAAGCAGAAGCTGGTGTTCACATGCCCATGCACTTTCTATGGTGAACAAAAGTATGCATGCTTTCAAATCCAGCCAAGTTCCTCTGAGCTGTATTTTATATCCCCATTAATTATATAAGAGAAATGGGAAGATCTGGAACTGGAGCAGTTTTTAAGGACAAAGGCAAATCAATAATTGAATACTGCATTGCTTTAGATAGCTTCCACATTCTTTTGCCCTTAGATATCTCTTTCAAGCTTCAGGGAATTAATAAATTAGACCACTGATCCATCTATTACACCTGCTTTGGGGGAACACAAAAAAAGGAAAAGAAAAAACCCATAGGGTGGAAATATCTTGTAATTTATTCCCCTCTACTACTGCTTGACATCTTCCCAAGTGAATGAAACAGTAAAAAGTCTGTTTAAAAACATGAATTTAGAAGTGGGTTATTTATTTATTTTATTGGATTACATGATAACACTAAAAGTATAATGCCAGATATTCTCAGAAAACAGCTTATATCCATAGGCAAATTGTCTTAAATACATATATATATTTTAGATAATACTAATTTTTTATCTAAGACAAACAACCTTTGATGAGTTCTGCTATATCATAAAAGCTACAGGAAGCAACAATGTGAAAAAAAATGAGTCTATACTCTTGAATTTTTGAGAAACAACAGGTCAATCTAAATTTAGCCAAAATTCATGAGCTGTCTTTTTTCTAATCTGAGCTTGCTCTCAGTCTATGGCCCGAGAACATGCACATGCACATCCAGTCCTTCAGAGACCAGAGCCCCTTCACACATGCTGGGAGATAAAAGTTAAATTTCCTTCTCTTCTAAGGTGAGCCAGGTGAAGGAACAACTGATAGGACTGTCTTGTAATGTTGGCAACAATTTATTTCTGACAAACACCCTAGTTTCGTAAAAGAGAGTTCCTAGATGAGAAAGCAGAATCTCAAGATTTCCCCTCCTCTCCCCTTCACAATCTTCACAGCCAACAAGCTGTCTCCCTGAGCATTTTCTTTAAACTTACATGCTGAAAATTCATGCCCATGGCTTCAAACAAACTTTGTAATATATATTTCTGTGAAGATGTTTAGGCGGCTCTTGCAGTGCCCCATTCTTTTTCCTCCCTAGTCAAAGAAACCGAGTGCACCCCAGAAAATACTGTGGGGGAGCTGTCCCTTCTTCATTAAAAAATCCCCTTAAATACCACTGTGCAATATGGAGGAAGATTTAAACATTATTATCAAGCTTTCGAACTGTCTAGGTCCAGATATTGCAGGTTTCTTTCCACTGTTGTCATTTAATTATAAATGCTGAAGCTTTTAGCAGCACAGAATCAGTTATATTTGGTTATGAATGATTAAGTGCGCATGAAGTTTTTACCAGCACATTAATCATCGGGTACAGAAAGAAGCATGACACTGGTTAAAAATTCACTTCTTTACTGCCCATGAGAAGTGTAAAGTCTTCACATACAGAGATTGCTTACCTTTACAACAGACCAAGAGCTGAGTAAGATGCATTGAATTTGCATCCCCCTAAAAAGTACTTTTATTTGGTCAATGAGATTAATTGTCCTTTGACAGTATGAATGGCAGCATCAGAAACAACAGCAGTGGCCAATGCAGGTTAGTTTTAATTATGCTTTATTTGATGCCTGATCCTGGAACCGAAAACAGACACTGAAGAACAAACTAGTTCAGTGAAATACATACATCTTCATACATCCTTGTATTTACTTGCCTAGCCCTGCCCAAATTTCCCACTTCTACACTCATGTGGTCCAGTCAAAATGGTTTTGTACAGCAAAACAGCAGCACACAGAGGCTTGGGGCAAAGTGTGCTAAGTTTTGAAAATACACTTAGTAAAGGGCTGTATTTCTATTTTCAAGTATGAACAACTGTAAGGATCTGTGCGGTTTGGTACATTCATGTGAAATGTCTATTACTTTCTCATTAAAAGAACCTGCCCAAATGTCACCTATCTCTGAGTGAGAAAGTCCCCTTCCTGTCTTCTGAGATGGTAATTTTCAGATTGGGACAAGTTATGCCTATGTGTCAAGCCTGAAAATAACTTGCTGCAAAGCTAGGTTATAATAAAAAATGTCTCCAGCAGTTCAGGTTCCTTCTTCCCTGAATAAGTGAGAAGCATTTTGACACACCTCAACATTTTCTCTAACTCAGTTAAGATATAATAAAAAAAAACTTTATAGCAAATGTAAAACAGAAAACAGTTGCAAATGTTTACAGTAATCTATATTTATGCTGTAGGAGTGAACATCCAATCTAACAGATTTCTCTGTATATCTAGCTCCCAGATACAGTCTCAGGAATCCTGCTGTCCTCTGTTCCCGCTGTCTGTCCTTAATGAGCATCTGTTCCTACTTAAACATACTGAGTTTATAGACTATTTCTCTATGTGCTCTCTTGGAATTATATACACATTCATTTCTTCCCAATTCCCACATTTATTTACCTCTTTGACTTATTGATGATTAAGACAGCCCTCCCATCCAAAGCAAGTTTGTCCTCCTGCCGCTGTGGCAGAACACTCCTGCTTCCTGCACTTGCATGACCCACTACAAGCCTTTTGACTTAGGAATAATTCCTTTTCCAGCCTGCATAAAAATATCAGAGCAGAAATTCCACTGACTCCATTTACATTTATGAAATCAGATGCTTTTTTTATGGTAACTTGGAGACTATCTAATATACTTGATACTAATATGAAAACAAGACAAATGTGTTTATTTCACTACATTACCTCATAGATAACTAACAAACTCTTGAATTAACCCTGCTGAGATGGCCCCTGTTTTGGAGTGACTGTCCCCTAAACCTATCTTTGGTAGTTAGTAACCTGTAAACTGGAAAATCTAGTAGTGCCACCAGCTAGTTAGGCAAGATACACTGGAATAACCCCAATAGAGCAGTACTTACTTGAAAACTACAGAAATTCAGACTAGCATTTTTCAAGGTGCAAGCCTCTAATGCAGTGGGAAGCACTCTGAAAACTCAGAAAAAGAAGAGTATGTGTACAAGAAGCCATGTAGATTTTCAGTCATTTGTTTCAACTCATGTTTGCAACTTGGATATAGAAACAGGATGTCAAAGATTTTTCATTTTCATGAGAAAAGTCTAAATAAGGGAATAAAAAAATACCCATGGCTATGACCTGCATCAGCTCTTTTTTTGATAGCTTACTATTAGATCATTACTATTTGAGTTTCATCCTAAAACAGCAGATGAAGCCTGCACAGTAGAGCTCCAGAAAAATATTAACAGAAAACGGGGAAACTCAAGTAAGCAACAATAATAGCCTTACAAATCTTTACACAAAGTGACTCAACACTCATAAGAAATAATTCACATAAGGTATTAAAAGGTCCTTAATAGTACTCCTGATGATTATTCTTCAATGGACAGGTGATGGTATTTGAAGAATCTTTATTACTTTGCTTATTTGGATAAAAACATTTGGTTTTGCAGGAAAATATGCTAAAGCAGGACTATTAAGCAATTTCAGTAAATTCAGTAATTTCGTGTTATACCAAGGTAATCATCAAAAGAATAACATAATCTAAGAAAGTTTACAGTAGCACAAAATAAATATGGTCTGTATAATGATGATGCAAATTAAGGCTATCCAGCAGAAACCGGTTACTTTAGCATAAAATTAAAACCCAACTGTGTTTTCTTTCAGCCTCTCCCTGCAGGACCAGCTATACCTCCTTTAAAGTGAACTTTCAGGATAATAAAGCAATGGCATGATGAATATTCTAAAAGGTCAATACTAATTAACTATATTAATGTATTTTATATAGAAACAGCTGTTTGAGGACATATTTTTTTTTTCACATGTGCCAGCAGAAGTTTCTTCGGCAAGAATATTTCTGTGAAAAACAGTTTGAAGAAAGGCAGAGTAGAGGGCTTTATGAACATTTTACAGCATGTTTGGTGTGCACATGTCTACTGTATGTGTGTGCATATATACTCATACACATAAATAAGATAAGTTTGCTCAGATCGTTAGTTTAACAGTGTCAACATTTACAAAGGAAACAACCCCTTATCCCCAGAGGTACACCACCAGTACTGAAGGAAATCAACCAGTGGCCCAGAAGCTGTGAAGCCAACTTCTGTATTGACTGAATTCTAACCTGCAAGCTTCACCTGAACACTTTGCATGGGTTTTAGCTACAAAGGAGCTGCTACTACAAATGATCCATCACCTTGTCAATTTCTCTCTTTAGAAGATGTGGCTTTCCACCTCCAAATGGTCTGCCCGTTAATGACAAAGAGAGTTAGCTCCTGGGCATGTGTAAATGCATTGTGGGCTGACTTCTATGTCACCAATTCAGTGCACTGCAAAAAGGGGTTCTGTAGAGTAAAGCACTTTCTGTTGAGTTTTTGGAAGCTTTTACTACACACTCATTCTGGTTCATTCTTGTGGCACACACAGGATTGCAGAAAAATATCTGGTTAAGCTTCATCCAAAATCCTTCACTTCCTACAATCCAGCACTGTTTCCATGATCCATGCCAGGATCCAAGACGCCATAGCTGTATCTTGCTTTTCTCTCTTTGTCTATTTCTGTCCTCTTTTCCTCCTTATTTTTTCTTAGGTTTAGATGGGTTAGAGTTTGCTAAGTCAATGTTTTGTGCAATGCTTTGTTTTGATTGAATGTTTGCTTTAAATTTTGCCAACTTCCTGACCTTCTAAAGTTTGCCAGTAATGTTTGTTTTTTAATCTTCTGGGAGCATCCTTGTGTGTCTCCCATGTGCTCACCTCAGGAAAAAGTAGTACCATAAGCCCCCTTTAAATAAACTCTCAGAGCAAAAATCAGGGATTTACAAGGCCCTTAAAAGATGCAAGAAGCTATGAACACTTCTCTTGACTTGATAGGAGTCTTTTTTTTTCACACATCTCCATACATTAACCCTTCACAGCTAATTCCAAAACTCACTACTGCTTGAAAAGGAATTAAGAAATAGTTTGAAAGAGCTTCAAAGGTGCTAAGTCTGGGCCCTGACTTTTTTATGAAATAGTAATTTTTCCTTTGCTTCCTCCCAGACAAAAAAGATTCTCTAACCAATTTCAGCCTGCAATTCTTTTGTCTTTCAAAGTAACAAGAGACTGGTTAACAGCACCCAAAGTCTATCCATACATTAAAACTTAATGAAGATATAGTTTGATTCTTGAAAAAGCAAGCTTTTGTAATTTGCCTTACTCCTCTTATGATAAGATTTATAGAGTGTCTTTGACTATTATTTTTACATACATACTTGAAATAAACTAGTAGTGTGAAAGATGCGAGGCCACAAAAAAATGGCCACAAAAATGACAAAGTTTTTGGAGCATCTCTCATGTAAGTAAAAGCTATAAGAGATGGGACTGTTCAGCCTGAAGAGATGGGACTGCTGAAGAAGAAAAGGCTCAGGAGGATCTCATCGATGCATGGAAATACTTGAAGGGACCGTGTAATGGGGACAGAGCCAGACTCTGCTCAGTAGTGCTCAATGATGGCATCAGAGGCAATGGGCACAGCCTTAAACATGGGAGGTTTCCTCTGAACATTAGGAAGGACTTTATCACTGTAAGGGTGACAAAGCACTAGCACACGTTGCCCAGTGAGTTGGTGGAGTCTCTGTTTCCAGAGATCCTCAAAATTCAACATGAGCAATGTGCTGTAGCTGACCTTGGTTTGAGAAGTGGAGTTGGTGTTGCTCATCTCCAGAGACACCTTCAAACCTGAAATATTCTGCGATTTCCTAAAAAACCTTCATGTGAACTTTGGCATTTTCTCTTTTCCTCCATTCCTGTTCTCATGCAAATGAGCATGAATTTTTCTTCTTTGGCAGAATAAGGAATGTTATAGGTCAAGAAATTATTTTGACTGATAATTCCTGTTTTCAGTGATGTAACTCAGGCCTCACAGTCTCTGCTGTAGGGCAGCCATTCCTGGGGGTTTATCACGAGTTTATAGTATTTAATGTTTTCCTTAAGAGCCACTGGCATCTGCAATCAGAGAATTAGGTAATCCCTTAGTTTTCTTTGAAGCTTTCTTTGAAGAAAAGATTAATCAACTCAGTTGTATACAAAACTTGATACTGTACATTTTAAATTCCTAAAAAGGAAACATTTCTCTTAATGGTCCATTTTCTAAAAAATTGTACTAGTTGACTGGTACTCTGATTCTGGAGACAGAAGCTAAATGCCTGGCTTCACCAACACTGGAACTCTGCAGCTTTTAACTCTTTCACCGAGACCTTAAAAAACTTTCCTGCACATAAGGAGCACCGAAGTTCCATCTCAAAATAAGAGTATTAAGCCTTTAAGCATGAGTTCTCTCTTCTTAGCTGGAAAATCTTTCCCTTGCTTTGCTGTCCTAAGGACTACCGCAGTTGTTACCCAAAAAATATGGTAGCTCAAGCATTTGAATTAACATGGCATATTGTGTGTTTGAAGGCTTCTGTTATTTCTTTAATATTTGAAAGGAAAAAGCAAGTTTAAGGGATGATTTTGGAAAAGAAAAACAGCAAACATCCAGTATGAATTATTGCTATACCATGAACATATATAATAAAGAAGAATGGATTTTGCCTCTGCAACCCACTGTTTATTTTAAAGGAAGAAAGTCCATCTAAAAACCCCCCAAAAACTGAAGGAATGAACTATTATTTCAATCAAAGTAATAAATATTTTTCCTAAAATATTGGTTTTTTTCTCCCCAGATGTGATAATTTTTTTGTAATTCTTCAGTTCCCTTCTGGCAATAAATGCAAACAAAACCAAAAAGTAACATTGCTATAGATGGTTCAGTGACTAAATAAGGTTGCACCTTATATGATCAAAATGGGGAGTTTCATATTTTTCAGACATCTAGTTGGAAAAATAACAATCAACTTATTTAGCTCATATATAATATTTAGCACTGTGTTTTAGGCTGACTAGTCAATAAAGCCTCCATTTCATAAAAACTGAAGGAACCATTAAAATGATATAAAGAAAAGAGACATGACATAAAAAAAGCCTAAAAATCCTTCTTTTTTTCCCCTTTGAGGGGAGTATATGCCACTGCATTCTTTAAACAGACAGAACATGAATCACTTTCCAGAAAGCTTCTCTTTATTGGATAAAAGTATAAATAATGCCACTGCCAAATCTTAAGGCAAAAGGAAAGTAAGAGTCACATTCTTCTTCAGAAAAAGTACCTTCTTCCTAATGAAAGCTATTGAATTTAGCAGCTAAATGTCAAAGAACAGAGAAAGATGAAGATAAAGAAGATTTACCATTAAAATCTCCACACAAAAAGGACTTTGTCATCATTCATTTGAACAAAGGGTCTTTACTGTTTTCTTAAATCCTGGCTTTTCTAGAAGAGAGTATTTTTATTTATATATCGCTATAGTGGTCAATATAGTAGAGAAAGGAACAAAAATCAACTGTTCAGTGTCATGAAAATAACTGTTCCATAGTTCTTTTCTGTTCTCAGTAGAGAATACAAAAAGCAAGGAAGACAGGATAAATGGCAACTCACAATATTGTTGAGTGATTCAGTTCAAGAGATGGGTTGAAAGCTACTGAATAAAAAACTTACGCTTGACTTCAGAGCGTAAATAGCCTTGTCTTGCTCATTTTTGTGCGCTGATGGTGCCCTAAATAATTTTCCTCTTTTCCTGACCAGCTTTTCTCTTTTGACATCTCACCATCTATACACAACTGTAAGGGATTTACTGTGATTTCCCTACACACACACCAAAATTATAACTCTAAGAACATTTTGATATCTGTAACTGTCACATGAGAACATTTATATGCACAGTAAAAATGTGTAGATCTTCTTAGATCTCTTTCTACCCATTTTTAACTCAAGAAACCAGTTTGGCCATTTATTTCTGTGGATGACTGAAAAACAGTATAAAGCTTTAACTTTCATAGGAGAATCCAGATATTAGGAAATGGATTCTCCACCACTAAATGACCTTGTGACATCATAACTGCAACTTGCAGAGTGACAATATCACTTTCACTTCTGGATGTGAAGTTTAAGCCCTAAGGAAAAAGGTAAAGGTGAATTTGATGTTGCTCTGGTTGCTTCAAGTTTCACAGACCACAAACGAACACTCCAATAACCAACCTTTGCCCAAAGCAGCTCAGAACAGTAGCAATGGGAACACTCCTAAAGCCGATGGGAGATCTGAAAAGATCACCTTCAGACTGTGCCATTTATTAATCTATCAAATTAAATACAACTACAGTTCTAAAAATAAAACCAGAAAATCCAGAAGTTTTGTGGTGTCCAACCACATTTTTGGGAGGAAAGGGTTAAAACCAGAAGATTTGGTGAGGAGAAGGGAACAGTTTCACTCAAAGTGACTTTGCAGCTGAGAATACTAAAAATTGCTATAAATAAAAATAGTGGGGAAACTATTTTTTTTACACCTAACGTGGTTTATCCTTTGCCTGTTTTGAGAAGCAGAATTCTTGTAGAGAGATAAGACATTTTCACAGACATGTGGAAGCCTTTTGTTATATTGGGGCAGGCAGTGAGGCCTCCCTCTCCTCAGTGCTTGCTGCTAGGATGAACTAAGCCTAATGGAGTCTGTGTCCCCCTGTGTCTCTGCTGCCCAGCATTGCTAACAAGGTGATGAAATAAATCTACTCCTCACATTTTAGCTCTGGCTTGGTGGTTGCCTTGGCTACCTGTATGTGCTGATTCACACACTCATACACTTCCCTCCTGTTATGAAGTCAAAATTACAAAAATCTGAACAGTGCTGTAATTCTGCTGTTCAACTTTTCGGGTATATTTCTACAGGAAACCAAGTTGAGGTTTTTTCAAGAATTGTGAAAGAGCAAAATCAATTCTAGAACTCCATTTTTTTTTCCTACAGAATTAAAATAGTGATGTTTCTGGCTGAGTTGATTCCTACTCATATTTTGTCAAAAGAAATTTTCTCTAAAACTATCTGTTAAACAATCTTTCCTGCTGGTTTTTAGAATCCATCCTAGTCAGCATTTTTCATATGTCAGATTTTGTAGGAATATTATTGGAGAACTATAAATTTGATTGGGTTTCCATTTTATCTGGATAGCATTAAAATTCACCCAACACAAGAAAGATGTGGACTTCTTGGAATGAGTACAGAGGAGGCCACGAAGATGATCAGAAGCACCTCTCCTATGAAGACAGGCTGAGAGAGTTGGGGCTGATCATCCCTGAGAAGACAAACCTCCCCAAAAACCTTTTAGTGGCCTTTCAGTTCCTAAAAGGATGCCTAAAGGAAAGCTGGAGAGGGTCTTTTTTACAAGGACAAGGGAGAATGGCTTTAAGCTGAAAGAGAGTAGATTTAAATTAGATATGAGGCAGAAATTCTTAACTGTAAGAGTGGTGAGGTGTTGAAGCAGGTTTCCCAGAGAAATTGTAGACGCCTAATCTCAGGAAGTGTTCAATCCCAGTTTGGATGGGGTTTTAAGCACCTTGTCTAGTAGAAGATGTCGCTTCCCATGACAGGGAGGTTGGAATTGGATGATCTTCAAGGTCCCTTCCAACCCATTCTGTGATTCTATGAAAAACACTTCCTTTAGGTGCTGAATACAACAGCTGCACTAGTCATGATCTTTGGCCTGACTGTAAACCCTGTAATCTTGAAAATGTGCTGAACACATTCAGATAAAAGACTAAAACTAAACAAAAAATTACTCTGTGATAAAAAGAACTCCATACTTCAAGTCACTTGGAGTTATAAGACAAAGAAAATGTAAAGTCTGGATGTTTTTTCTCTTTGCTGCATTCTACAAGTCTACACTGAGTTTTGCTGCTAACAATAAATAACATTTTTTAAAATATCTAGTAGTGTTCTATTAATTGCTTCAGAATCTGTAATTTTGTCCTGAAAGGAAGACTCAGCATCTGGACATATATGCACAGATAACAGTGTTCACCTAGATTTTATCCTTTCTCTTTAGCAATTAAATTTATTTTAGAAAACTAAAGGTACAATGTCACTTAAGCAACAATTCTGAGACATGAAGGGGAAAAAAAATTAAACTAGTAATAGCTATCAGATTTAACAGGCCACATAATCTCTAATTTTGATTGAAGACACAGAAAATCTGTAAATGTAGAAGTCTGTGTTAGGACACCCAGCAAATGAAAAAACAGAAAGCACTGTACCATCCTTAAGCATGCTACAGGCATTTTGCCAGCTGTTATCTCACCTTGAATTTTTATAAAGAAAAACTATTTCTGCAGAACAGTGAATGAGAATTGCTGCTTATTATTACTAGGTCATATTTATGTGCCCTCCAGACACAGCATGTTTACCCATTTCCTATATTTGCAAGTCATCACAGCTGAAATCACGAATGAGGCTGCACTTGTCCAGCTGCAACATCCTACTCCTCTGGCAAAATGAGCATGTCTCAAGAGACAGTAATCATTTATGACACTGTTTACATCTTTCATTTTTAGGAGCTATCTAATCATGCCTTCCAAGTAGAGTCTCATGAGTGACAGGTTTGAGAACTGCCCCAGGTGAGCAGACAAATAACCTCAGTAAAATGCTAGCAAAAAAATGTTAAAAATGCCTCTCTCAGTTAAGGCATGAAATCAAAATGTCTTCTCAGTTCATCTGGAACATTCAGGATAGCATCAAAGGCCTGACACAGATCATGAAAGATATTTTTACAGCTGAGATCCAGGAGACTGTAAAGTCTGTCTATATGCTTTCCTTTGGCAACAAAGCATCATTATGACTACACGTGATCTAATCTTGCCACTCTCCCAGGAGAGCTAAATGATGGTTGTCTACAGCCATCCATAGCATTTTCTGAAGCATCTAGAAATAAAGCAAAAAAACAGCATCTGGTGAACCTTTCAGATCCTGTGAGTTACACTTGACAACACTTCAGGCATCTTAGAACTATTCTTCAATGAAAAATATCAGGGAAAAAATAAAAACAAATTTATGACAACTCACATTTTTTTGCCTACTACACTGCACAAAGTTTTTCTATCTTTCCTGCCTTGTCCTGTCATTCTATTTTTATTTCACTATTAATAATATACAGAACCATTCTGTGACATTTTCCCACATTACATTCCTCTAATAGTAATATCTTCGTGTATTTAGTATAAAATCTCTATAAAATAAAAAATTTTAATCATTATGTAAAATAGTTTTACATCACTATGTAAAGTCTTTGCATATATGAATAGATTTAGGATTAGAAGGATTGCTGGACCTGTTATTTGTATTTTACTCAATAAAATAATGGGAAATATTTTTTTTTGTCTATAGAATCTTTTTTTTTTTTAAACCATGTCCATGAATATAACAACATGAACAAATACAGCAATATGAATGATGATGGGTATCACATTTTGGTGCGTACTGTGTAATTTTGGAGTACTCAAAGAACTGCAGTGTTTAGTCAATTAACAGCTTCTCTGTAATTAAGATGTGTTCTAAAATGACCTCAAATGGATCATAAATTCCTGGCCTTCAATATATGTTACACTTACATTAAATATTATACAGTTCTGCGTTTTAGACCCTTTACATATGCTATGAAGTTTTCTGTATGTAGATTCACACATGGTTTAAATTTTAAGACCTTGAACACAGACTTTCTGATTCCTTTCTCCTTTTTTTTTTGTCTGACTCTCTTTCATAAACCATCATGAAGACAAAAAGTGGGAAAGGCATTTGGAGAAGTAAAGACATGAGAATATTTTGGTTTAAGAGGAAAATCTGAAACGCTGCTATTTTTACATGCAGCTCTTTTTAGCCACTGTTCCTGGGACATGTTTTCAATTACTGTTGTGAAAGCAAACTTACATCATGGTAAAGTGGGTGGACAAATACTGGTGTCATGGAGCACTCAGAGGTTCCAGTTATCCACATCTGACTGACAGGCAAGGCTAGGAATGTATCCCTGGCTGACCTGTGCACAGCTTTTTTGTAGACTTTACAGGAGGTCTGGCATTTACATATGCAGACCCCTAATGAATTAATGGAGGAAACTGGTGTACACAAGGCTAATTGAGGAACAGCTCCTAGCACACAAAACTTCCCTCATAAGCGAGTCACTGTTTTCAGTCAGATTTTAACTCAGAATGAACATGAATTTATACACAGTTCCAGATGGCTGAAAACAGAATTGAAAGGCAGAGTAAAAATAAAAATGTAACTGTATGGTTTGCAGTCCAAGATGTAGTTTACAATTGCATTCAACTCAGGCCATGATGACACAAGATTATGCACAGTGCATTATGAAGAGTCCATGTGCTTCTTAGTCAAGTTTTACAACCTGTGCTAATTTCTTCATTGCTAAGGACAAGATTAAGATGACCCAGCAGTTATAAAATTATTCATGATGTATTGTCTTCTTTAACATTAACCTAAAATCCCACTTCTAAAGGAAAAGTTAACATTAGAAATATACTGGAATAGAAAATAAATTTTTAATCTAAAGAGACAATAAATTTTTAATTTAAAGATGAGGCACCTAGAACTACCATCTAGCAAGACAGAATTCTTTTCCAAATGAACTTTTTTTATTACAGTCTAGACTGAAATAAAGTAAGTTAAGGAAAAAAAAAAGAAAAACCATCTTGTAGATTTGAGATTGAGAATATCTGTCTATGTAACTTTTATGGGAAGATAATGAAATAAATGTCCCCTGGTTGATTTGAAAGAAAAAAAAAATCAATTTGTTTAATACTATGCAGAGTCAACCCATATGTTTTATTACCCTTCTGAAGCAACTCTAATGTGTCACCAGCCTAGAGCAACTAGACTACATAAGTGTGCAGTAGACATCTCCTTACGCAAATGAGAGAAGAAAAAAAAGCTAAAGCAGAGATAAACATTAATACATTTGATTAACACTTTGTCCCGAAGGCATCAGGGACAAACAATGCACGTGATGAAGTTCTAAAGCAGCTCTCTGCATTTAAGATTCCTTAAAGCATTTATGACATTTCTGTCTTGGAGTGATTTAAAGATAGTCTATTCCCTGATTGTCTGCTTCATGCCCAAAAATGGTTGCTGTATCTGTAAGGTGGCAGAGTGGAGCCTTGGGCCTCTTCAGCAGGCTTTTATCCCTGGCATTTTGGGGGTTTGTTCTGGGGAGTAGGGGCGAGGGAGGAAAGGTCTGACAGTTCAATAGCTAGGATTTATTTACCTTTTTCCCTACCATGTGGGCACTCTGTTTGTCAATAAATAGTTGGGTTTTTTTTTTTCCATTTTCATCCACTAGTATACATTTCTTATTGGCAGAAAGGGATTGTTGGACCCCTTTTTTAGAGAAAACACTCATTCCAGAGTGTTTTTCTCCTAAACTTGTCTCCAAACTGAGAGAATTTCTTATAAGGAAGAAAAGGTATTAGTAGATAATTTAATCATTTACATTTCACACAATAATTCAAATAATTTAAATATCACTTCTGTCTTCCTAACCAATACATGTTTGAACTTTTTCTGTATGACTTTAGCTGGCCCATTTTCTGGTACCCAGGAGAAATGAATCACTATATAAAGGTGCCTGATTTCCCTGAACAGACAAAAAAGACACAGCAACTGGATATTCTGGATCAGTTTTCAGTATTGTTTGGGGTGCTTTGATATTTGGAGTTGATATAATGACTGGAAGAATCAAAATTCCTTCCAAATGACAATATTGAGGCTGAACATCTCTGTCTCTCAGGTGCTGTGGTTCATGGAAAAATGGAAACAATATTACTGTCCATATATAAAACTGAATGGATGAAATAACCTAAACTAGTTACAAATGCTATAGGCCTAAAGCAGGCAACCTGAACAAATGTCCAAGAAATCTCAATTTTTTTTCAAAGCAGTTGTGTCTATCCAACACAACTGTACTTTCACTGCATAACAATTTTCTTTGTTTTCCCAAGCATGGTGTAACTGTATTCCCGTTACTTATCTGCTTAAGTTCTTACACCATGCCTACCACTGTGAGAAAAACTGTGCAGTATAAAACCAATGCAAACAATACAAAGCACCCCAAAATCAACCAGCTGTAACTGTGAGCAAGGCAGAACGCTGGACCACAGATCTGTTCCTGGTAAAGAGTAACGCAACGTGTGTCAAAATAATGCCCTCTCAGGTGCAATTCACTTCCAGCTTACAAACTCCAGTGCTGGATTAATCTACCTAAATACAGGCATGTCATACAATTTGAGAGGCCCTGAACCAGCCACAGGTATGACAGAGTATAGGTCAGCACCAAGACTTTCTGGACGGGCAACTGGAGGTCAGCTATGATGCTCCAGGAAACTGAAATGGCATCAGTCTGCTGTCTGAGGATCTGAGTGGCTGACCAACGTACTCAGTGGAAAAATCTTACATATACATTGTATATGTATATTTTATACATATGTTTATGTATACATTTTAATCATATTAAAATATGTACACATTTTATAGATAAACCTAAGTATTTTAGCTTTCCTTTCCTTTAAATAAGCTTGAATTATTGGTTTGAATGGAAAATGTGAAAGCAAAAAAAAATTAGCAGTTGAAAAATAAATACTGCTCACTGTTGTCATAAAAAGTTCAATGAATAAAATATTTGCTGCTCTGTTACTTCACGTATGGTAACTTCATTTGGCATATGAATCACTGAGGCATACAGAATATTGAAGGATGATTTTTCAAAGAACTCACTGCACTGGCAGTTCTGTAATGATATTACAAGGCAAGAGGTCTTCAGAAAGTAATATGCTGAGGTAGCATTTTTGTGTCAAGGCATTTTAATGCAATTATGTTTCTGTAACTGCTGTGATGTCTTTAGAACCAGACTGTATAGTTTAGAATACTTCTCTTTTGATTTCATGTTTGGATTTCTTCTGATCAGTCAATACTAATCTCAAAACATGTCACCTTCCACTTAATGGGTTTTATTTAATTTAGGAAAGCATGTGTAAGGATATAGATATATGCAGTGGGCAAGAAATGTGTATATAATATACATTATATATGTGTATATATATATACACATTTGAAAGTAGGGAAAATTATGTATAAAGACTGAATTCTGTTACCATATTGCTGCTTTTTCTTTCATATGAACAACATCTACTTTGATAAGGTGATCCACCAATCTGGTGTAACATGAAAAGAAACCCAGATCTTTCAAGACATTTTCATTCTTTTCAAGGATTTTTTTGTTGTGTATCTAGTTATGCTATCCCTTTACAACTTACAAAGGGAATCTGATGATAGGTATTAAAGATTTAATAATTTCAAATATGTAGCACATTTTTTTACTGTATAGCTGAATTACAGCTGCTGACACTTCTTCAGTCACAATTTGTCATCAATGTGGTCAAAAGCTATCAAAAGTCTTTGCTTTATGCCAAGCTTTTCAATAAACTGCCAAATTTAGACAGTGCTGATAATAACTAGTCCACAGGAATAGATACCATATTTTACTCTCTCCTCCAAAATAAAATACCAGCCTGCTTATGTTTGCAGTAGAGATGCAAAGCTGTAGAATATCTGGACTTGGGCACTGTGACCACTGGGCTAGTGCAGAAAGGAAATAGTGACTCAGAATCTGGCTCTGCATCAGAATCACAGTAAGTCCCAAAACTTTGTATGAGGTCACCTGCTGCTGCATCATTTTTCTTACCTAGGTCATTGTACCTGACCAAAAGTGACAAAAACATTTTATTATTTTTATAAGATCTGTGCTTCAGAGAAAAATATGCCAACTTTTCTAAAACCTCTACAAGATGTATGGAAGCTACAGAACAAATTTAATGAATAATCCAGCCCTGGTAATATGAAGCTACAAATCATCTCAGGTCTTCTGTGCTCTCTTGGTTTTACATCACAGTAATTATTTTTTGATCTAATTAGATATTCACAGGCATGATTTTCATTAAATAAGTAAACATTATTGAGTTTACAGAACAAACACACTTTTAACTGTTATCATTAACATATTTAGCCTTTCTCTTTGAAAGTCAGTTACTTATAGAGCCACTTTTGTCACTAAGTTACTCCTTCCATTAACAAAATTTTTGCCCTTCCATTGTACATTTTATGACTAAAAAAAGGTAGAAAATAAAGCAAAAACATTTTCAGAATGAGTTGAGACCTTTCACAGACCATCTCTGTCTTAGAATTATCACACCTTCTTAAATCTTACTGCAAGCACAGCAGTATATTCTGCAATTATTCTGATTTAATGTCTTTCTAGAAATATTCTTCAAGATCATGTTTGTCTATTTCATCTTATAAGAATCCACAGAGCCTATTTGAAAAGCTTTTATCATAACCCCTTTTCCACTCCATTATGTGTGCTAGTGTCCTTTTTTTCCAAAACAATCACTGTTATTCAAACAGATGACTCTTAATTTCATTATCTTGCAATTTATGTATTAAACAGACTATGTAATTTTCTATAATTAAAGAAAATTTGGTTTTAGTTGCTGAGGTGTGTTCATAGGCTTTTGTTATAATTTCATTTTCAGATTAATGGTTTTGTGTTACACAAACCTCTGATGCTTTCCTAATTAAAACCTTTTCAGGTAAAATATGCTTCATTACGCTTATAACAAACACATTAATCCATTAGGATTACCTGATAGTCCAGTGTTCCTGAATGACCAACAATTTGTCTAAAGCATTTTTAAAGTATTAATATGGAACATTACAAATGAGGTTTTACAAATTACATTTGAAAGTACAATATGAGTAATTGAATCAGTAAAATATGAGCTGAAACAATTTTCAGGAGTTACTCTTACAGCTGTTTTGACCAAAAAAAGGTTGTTTGTAGCTGGACAGGTGATGTACACTTGATCACTGATAAGAAGATGCCATCTGAGCTGGCTGAATTGACAACAAGCAGGTTTATTTTAAGTACAACTACTACAAATTCTCTGAAGGAAGAGAAGTAAGTACTATTGCTTGGCTAAAACATGGCACTACTTTCCAGTTATTTATGACAATGGTCTACATTTCTGCCTTTTGAGCAGTGTGCAGCCCAGGGAGACAGAGAAGCTTTGGGTGGCTTTGATCCCAGGGAGCTCAAAGCATTTCTAATCAACATGACGACCATTTTTTTTAATTTTCTTTTTTTTTTTTTTTTTTTTTTTTTGTGGTCCTAGGGATTGCTGAGGAACAGAATACTCACTGAGTTAATAACAGGAATCAGCAATCAAAAAAAGAGATTTGAGAGACCTGGTTTCATATCCTGGAGAGTCCTTTGTTATATCCAACTCCCTCTGAGGTCCCTGCAGGACCAGAGGCATCGCCAGGGCTCTGGGGGGTCCCACCAGGACAGCAGAGGAATCAGCACCTGGAGACAGTTTGGTGTGCTGGCTGCTGAATTATGTTTGTAAACCTAGCCAGCAAGCATGACTTAGAGATTCCAATAGCAGAGAAGCAGTCCTGAGACAAGAAAAAAGCTAAGAACCAAATTATAAAAAACACTTCACTGAGTGAAGCTTACAAGGGAAGCAGCACTGAATGTAAGAATGTCATCCCACACATCACATA
Organism: Lanius collurio; assembly: GCA_020086605.1. Classification (NCBI taxonomy): domain Eukaryota; kingdom Metazoa; phylum Chordata; class Aves; order Passeriformes; family Laniidae; genus Lanius; species Lanius collurio. Next base: position 1,280,734 of record JACBWW010000007.1, on the reverse strand, counting down.
TTCAGGAATATAATTTTTACAGTATCTCTTCTTTTTTGCTTTAAAATTTACCTAACATTTAGAGAGACTTGAAAAATCCATGGCTTAATTTAATGTCATTAATAGTTTGAGCTTGTGAGGCAATTCATGTTTCCTTGTCACTGGAAACCTGCTTTGGTTATTACTGACCTCTCTCCTGGCATCAGCTGGTACCGTCTGCCACGAAAACACATCACAGCATCTACCAACTGCTTGAAATAGGCAGGGATATGCACAGAGCAGTTGCAATCTCATTTATTCCAGGATAAAAACAGAGAAGATCACAATATGAAAGCAGCAGGCAACTTTTATCTTCCCATTAAAATATATATTGCTCTCACAGTCTGAATAATAACTTATCAATGTCTTTGTACTTTCATAGTTGTTAATAATATGTTTAAAAAAGAATAATGGAGATAAATATCTTTAATTTTCTACTTCATTTTGCCTTCAGAATACTCAGGCAACCTGCACCTTTCTTCTTTTTGCTACTAAATCTTGACACGTCGCCAACAGAATCCAAAACTTGAGCAAGGAAACCATTTAAACACCTAGAAAGACCACAGAAACTTAGAAGAAATTTTAAAACTGCACAGACTCACAATCTTTGAGCAGTGGAATTGCATTCAGATTCACCAGCCTAACCCACAGATTCACCCATACCCTACCAACTGCACTTCCATTTGAAGTCATTGTCTAACCCAAGACTGCCTTGAAACCTCTGCCAGCAATGTGTACTCGCACTGGCTAATTCATTCCTTGTACTCCACAACTGAAATTTGTCCATCTGGTTGTTGTCTTTCGCATATTTTGGGGACCTGCTTTTTCCATCTGTGTTTTCACAGCACCAAATAAAATTGGATCGTGATGCTCAGTTCATGCTATTAAACACTCTGAAAATACAGATACAAATTTAGGATACTAAATAGTCTTGGACAATGAGGTCAGGCCTCCCAATGGGTTTTTAAGAAGGAAAAAATGGGTTTGGGGACTTCTGTGGGTAATGATCTTCTGAAAACAACATTTTTGAACAAGCATTTGAACAAACTCTTGCTGAACAAGGAAAGAAAACTCACTAACTACCTTAAAATCCTAAATGCATTTTCACCTAAAATATCCAGTCTGCCAGGATTTAGGAGAGATGACAACTCCAAAGCAAAGGTAGAAGGGAAAAGACAATGCCTACACTTTTAAGGTATTGACATTGAGATCTTTTGCATCTCAGCAGACACCTTCCTCCTCCTGAGCCTTCATAAAACAGAGCTTGAACATCACTGTTTGGGGAGACACCAGGAGAAAGCTTAACATGATATGAAAACAAATGGACATTTCACAAACACTACTTCTATGCATATTTCACGCAGGCACTTTACAAACTCATCAACATCGCAGTGCTGGAAAGAAGATGCAGAACCAGGGTCTGAATAGGAAGAGTTTTATTGGACCTTACTAAAGCTTGTAATTTATGATACCAGCCTCTAGGATATGAAATGTTTACCTAGCCTCTCCTCCTCTGATGTCAGAGAAAAACTATCTGGATGGATTTTAAATTGTATTACTCAAGATAAAGTAAAATGGAAACATGAAAACAACCTTAGATAAATTGCTTCAATGACTAGTTAAACTTGACAGCATAGCAAATACTTTTTTACAGCCAGATTTGGTTCTCTGACCCACTGCCTGAAAGCATCTTTCTTTTTCTCTGTTTTCTAAATTTCAAATGTACATTTTTGATTATAGGAAAAAAATATTAAAAATTAAAATTACAGCTTCTCCTACAGCTTGCAAAGAGCCTTCTTGGCTTATACACACATTTGTATTCTCAGAAACCTGTTTTTCTCCCTTTTTTTTTAATGGTTTCTTGCAAAGTCATTGGTATAATTATATTAAAATCACATGATATGTTTTTTATACATCTGTGTTTTCCTTTTAAACACATAAATAAATGGCTACTTCAAAAGTAATTTATTATTAATTTATTATTTTGGTAAGTCTTCACTGTAATTGTATTAACTTATCTGAACATCTGCATTAACTAAAGCAAGATACAGCTACATCCTCTTAATATTAAAAGCAAAGCAGCAGCTCATCTTATGAGGCAGCAAATTAAAGTCAGTTCCAGCCCTTCTCAGTTCACATTTTTTAGAGCAGATACTCTCCCTGACAGTCTACCCCATGTTTACTGTTGTGCTCTGGAAACTATAGATACACCTTCACTTTACTGTCTCCTCGATCCATGGCTAATTGCATCTATCCATCTTGTTGTCTATTGCAATCATCTTCCAGATTCTAGTGAACTTTCTCAGAAACCTTCCTTGCGTGAAATATGTTTTTACAATTCTAATCTGAAAGTTTCTTTTTCTACTTTTTGTCCATTTTTTTCACAGCTCCCATGACTACCACATTTGCCCAGGTCTTCCAAAATCAGGGCCAGATATATTTGTTGTGGACACATGAAATGTCAACTGTTATCACAATTTGTTGAAAATGCTTCTACCGTGACATTATGGATTACTTTACACATATATCGTGCCTTCTTTAACTCTCAAGAGTACTTTAGAGTATTTATGATTAAATACTCTAATACTTAAGAGCCTTAGAAGGCTTATGATTATTTTATTGGACTTGCAATGGTAACTGTAAAAACATATCTAGGTGCTTAACTACTGAAGAAAACTTTGAACAAGATTTTTTTACCAGTCTTCCTGAAATGACCTGCACATGTCCTCTACTTAAAAAAAATACAAAGAAATTATGGTCTGAATAAGACACTTCATTTTCAGGTGTGCTGTACATACATATTGTTCCCATTTGTTATGTCAAATAATTATTCAGGATATTTCATAATTCATTAATATAAGGTACTTTTTCCTTATTCTTTTTTCATCTTTTGGAATGGCTTTATAAAAAATATTTTCAATGGTCTATGACTACAATCTGGCCTTTGCTGTAAGCATATTTCACTTTTATATTTTAGTCAATAGTGAATATTAGATAAAACTTTAAGTATTTAATTAAATCTACAACTGCTACCACAATGAACGTATTTAAAAGTTTGTTATCAAATATTTTGAGTTAAAAGATATCCTGTATTTTCCATATTATAACCGAGATACTTGATTTAAAGCAAAAGACATATAGAGAGATGTTTTCCTGAAATTCAGTCCCAAGAATAAGATTACTAGTTTTTCTATGTTCCATAAAATCCATGTCCCTTTACCTTTACTCTTCTTTAAACTTACTTTATATCTTCTGGAAAGCAGATTTTCACTTTTGTTGCCCAAGGGCATACTGGAGTTGTTACTGACCAATTGTTGCTCTCCCAGCATCTGCTCCTCATTTAAGTCCCCACAGGGACATCTTTTGACTTATTTAAACACTCCTCGGTTTGCAGTGAAAATTGAGAAATACAGTTTCAGAATTCTGTAGCCTTTTCAGTAGAGCCCTCAAACTTGCCCTTCCTCCTAAATAATTACTGTGGTATCTTCCTCTGAATCATGTAGATAAGGAGCTCCCTCTTAAAGTCAGCAAAAAACAAACACAGGTAGGTAAGACAGGTCACTTCCACCTGAAAAAACAAAAGACACAGGAGGAAACCTTGACACAGTTGAGTACAGAAACATAAGCCACTCTGTTTAGCCCTATCAGCTGTTTCCAGTGATGTCCAAAATCAAACTGCATGGCTAAGGTAAGCACACAGGGAGACACTCATAACACTGAGTCAGTCCTTGTATTTCTGCAGCACAGAGGTTTTCCAGTCCTGGGATTGACACCTCTGCATTTAGGAACTCTTGGAATTTATTCATTCAACTTTTTAATGAAATTGTCCCTTGCACTCTTGTACAGTCTTGGTAACCATAATGGCCCATGGCAAACAGTCTTACAGTTTATAAAGTAATCCATAAAGAGCAATCTCTTACATTGATGTTTTACTTGATTTTTTTTTTTTTTTTTAAATCTTTAACTTCCATTGAGACCCCTTTCGTCAGTGAAGTCGATGGGTTCTCCCTTTCTCCAGGCCTGGAGGACAGATCACTGGGATTAAGTGCAGATGTGGTTCCCTTGCTCTAACCACTGCACTTTGACATTGTCTCATCAGACCTTGAGCCACCTGTCCTTCTCGGGACACATCCCAAGCCATGCAAGGCAGCACTGTCCATTCCACTAAGAAAACAGCACTTTGCTGAGCTGCAATTAGGCCTTCATCTTATTTCAGGGACTTTGAGAAATACCCATGAGACAGGCATTGCAGCTAAATGCACACAGGTCCTGGGGCACAGATCCCCCTTCTGCAGCAGCAATACAGTCCTTCTGGTCAAACTCAGTGGGCACACAAGGGCTCCCCTTGGCTAGAGAACAAAGATCCCTTCCTGATGCACACAGATGTGGAAATTGAGAGATGGCTATGGGGGAACTCAGAGAAAATTTACAAAGGCTGTTAAAGGTTTTCCCTTTACCAGTCACGTTGAACTCCTGTGCTCTCTTGCATCATTTTACAGCTATTTATTGGAACACAATTTCCATTTTGACATACAATCACTAAAAAAAAAATATATTGGTTTTTTTACTTTCAGTATTTTCATTCACATTAAACCTTCGAATTTGCATCATACAGATACAGCTTTTTACATTAAAACTTTGAATTCCTTTGCCTTGATTGTTTTTCAAAACAATGACCTCACAGTAATTTTAAACACCTTCAAATACAATCTGCAAATACACATGAAGTCTTGTGAGATTCAGCAGCTGGGATGCAGACCCAAATACTTTTTGAAAAGGTCATACTATTTCCTCTGGCAAATGTACAGCTGATTATTAGTTTATTGCACCAGGGATATAACTTACATGATACAAACTATCCCCAGTGTATTTACAGGACTTCATCTTAAAATCATACTCCAACCCATTTCTCTCCACCAATCTGAAAAGAAAACAGAACCTACTCCCAGCTCTTGTAAAAATAACTATGTAAGCCCTGATCTTTTTCAGCTTTGTTTTTCAGTTTTTACCTTCTTATTTGTGCCAGGATCATTAGAGTGAACCACAAAAGTCTTTTGCTTTAGTATATGAAAATCTTTTTTTCTGTGATCATTTGTACTTTTTGGACAGACCAGTCCATAATCTGTATTACCTTTGAAGAGTTTATCTTCAATGCCTACTCACATTCCCCTCCCACTCAGCAGTTCCTTGGCTTTCACGGTTTATAAACCACAGAGATCAAATGACTCCAAAGTAGACACTCTGTTTTTTCACCATGCAGGGTGTTCCAACTATGCTTTGGATTGTGATGACATTGCAAGTAGCACCTCTAAATCTGTCTTTGCTTCATGAATGCCTTTGCTTTAAAAAAAATCAAAATAGTATTTCAATATTATTTCAATGAATTAATTACTATGTAACTCTTTGAGAACTCCTGATTTTAATACTTTGTATTAAAAGCTATCAGCACTGACTGACTCTTAAAAAGAACACAATCTATAACACAGCAGTGTAACAACAGAATTTTTCCTGCTACTTTTTCAGTAAACAAATATGCAGGTTCTCCATCCATATGTACCTGACAATATAACATCATTAATCAGTCAGCTCTGTTGATTTTTCAGAGCCAACAACATCTCATGTGCCACTGCTAATTTTTTAAATCAGTCTGAAATAATTTATTTTTCTCTGCATTGATACCTTCTGTTATAGACCAGTTTCATCTGTGCTATTACAAAAAACCCCAAACCCACCATGTTTTCAAGAGAACTGTTAAAAACAAATACTATTTATTCAAGGGTTTGCTTAAATAACATGACAAAATATCTTCTCATTATAAATTGTGACACAAACATGCAGACTTCCAAATTCACTAAGACAGAGAGACATGTTTTTTTAATCTTCATAAAGCATAAGTCAATTGTAAGACCGAGCTTAAGCCATTTTTTTATTTTTGAATAACTGCCATCTTGAAAGTATTTATTACCCTTTCGAGATCAGTCAGTTGAGGAGGTGGGAATACAAAAAAACAGTTCTACTTCCAAAGAATCAAAGGTTAAATTTTCAACACTGAGATCTCATGATCCAATTAAATTGAAATTTACAAGCAACAAAAGAGACTCAGAAATTCTATTAAATCTACAGTACCAGAAGAAAAAAAAAAATCTAAGAATGCTCTAACAGTAATGTAATAGCAGGACTGATGAAAACTTTTCTATTAGCCTGAGTGTGAAAATCAATCATTGGCATAGTGTACGAAGTAAGCTGAATGAACTTCATTTAGTACTCTCTTTAATTACAGTTCTATACCAGGTCTTCGGGCTATGAGCTCCCTAATATGTAACTACCTCTTTCACCAATAATGCTTGCTTTATGAATAGCACAATAGGTAGATCTCCAATAAATGCAGAGGCACGGGCACTTTTTCACTGTCTTCTTAATTCCCTCAAACCACATGAACTATCAGAACAATTGTGGACGTAGGACATATTTTTTGTACAAAGGGTGTTTCATCCCTAACCATGCCACAGTTTTTATGGCATATAAAATATCATTGTGAAAAAAAAAAAACCCAAAAACTTCCTTTCTTGCTCATTTCTTCATTAGTATTTTTTTTTTTTTTTTATTTGGAGAAAATGTATTTCTGGCCTTACTCTTGTTTTCAAATGGTGCTCACCTGTAGAAGACCTACAGAATATAACTTATACATTATTTTTAAAGAGGCTTTCAGTTGACTACCCAGAGAAGCTCTTAAAATTGGCAGATGCTAACAAAACCAGTATTTGAGCAGGGTGTTTTGGTGCTCCCACAATCGATTGTGTGATCAGGAACCTATTGATCTCCCTGACATGCCCACACCTGAATGACTAAAACTTCTGCCACTTCACTCTTCAATGGCACTGCTCCATGCCCCTCATATAGTTAAGACTCCAATGGATAGACTGTGTAAATACTAGAGCTAGGTGCACTGCTGTGACTACATAAAAGTCCTTTCAGAGTTCTCTAAAATCAGGTTATCATCTTAAATCCGCTGTGATTTTACTTCAAAGAAGCAACAGATGCATCACCAAGTTAGATTTTTTGAATACAGCCGAGGTTCTAACATACACAAAAAATATTTTTGATATTAATATCCCAAGAATATTGTGAAAGACTGTCTAGAAATTGTTTTGCATTTTTTTGTTATTTGTAGTGAAACAAAAGAACATATTAGCTAACTGAAGTGTAACTGCATAACAGAGTGATCCTGAACAGCTAAATAGCACAGTGTGGATATTACTTCAAGAAATGGCTCTGAAAAAGTTTAAGAACAAAGGTAAATTAGCCTTTGAATGACTCAAAAGAAAAATAAATGTTAGTTATAAACCAAAATTTTCCCATTACCTTTATTTCCCTTAGTCTTCACATACTACCAAAGCCCAGAATATGACAGCAGAGGACATGATTTAATTGTTTCATCCCTCATAAGGCAGCTGGATGAAAGATCTCTACAGACAACATATACACACAGAAGCAAGGTTTACTTAACTGAGCTCTTCTTACAGTAGAACATAATTTACAAGTTTCTATAGCTCTGCATCTATATTTTGTATGTGTTGTACTCTTGGACCCACTCTGCTCTCCTGCCTTTGCCAGCATTGTCTGCTGAGAGACCACAGTCAAGGCATAACCCCTGTATTACTGGTAAGGTAAACGACAGCTTTCACTTGCAATCACCAAGTGTAATTGGTAAATAAGATGAATAAGAAGTATGGAAAATAAACAGTACAGAGGAGAAGAGAGAATGTTCAGCAGTGTAATGTGGACAGTTTCTTCTACATATGTAACTTATGATCAGCGCCTTAAAGACCAAATGTCTCGACACACACCTTTTGATCTGCCTGCCTTTGCCTGGAGACACTGACAGAGTAGATTTTAAAAAGACAAAACATGGAGGTTTTTTCCCCTACTTCTGAGAGTTTGGAAAAAAAAATCTGCACAAAACTTGTCGCTGGCAGAAATTTCAATCAGGAGGTAGATCTAATGTCTCATTAGAGACTTCCTTGATTTCTTTTGTGTTTTTATATTTTTAATACCTGGTTATTTTAAGAGGTCTTTGGTGGAATTAATATAATTGAAATTAAATTGTCTCAAGATGCATCGAGATCTGCTAATTGAACATTCTGGGTAAGAGCTCAGGGTATTAAGTATTGTGACTCTAAAACTAGGAAAAAGCAAACACTGCTTAATTTTTATTGCAGTTTGAGGATAGCTTTGTCTTCAGGTTCCCAACTAAAGTCCTTTTCCACATTTTTAATTTCCAATCAACATCTGGTGGAACTGATTTCCCTAAAAAGATTTGTGTAAAGATTTTTAATGAAGTAAACTGGTTAGTTGGTTTGTTAGTTAGTGGGTAAAAACACATTGATATGGAACTGCAAGATCTCTTTAGAAAATTAGGGGTTTAAAATTTTTTTATGTCTTGAGGAAAACTCCTCACCAGTTTTTACCTACATTCATTAATTCTGTCACTAAGCTCAAAACGCCTATTAAAAAAAAAAAAAAAAATTAGGCATCCCAAAAAGTTTTGCTTAGTTACAGATATTCTTCATTATCTACCTGTGTTAAAATAGTTTCCTATTTACACATATCTTTATGGCATAGCAAAATCCAGAAGCATACCAGAACAGATTTATATTAACAATTCATTATTTCAAATTAATAAAAGACATATCTTTATCACTAATGATATGAGAATGCTTATTTGTTAGAATAAACCAAAAAGCAAGCTCAAAAGAGGTGTCTGATAAATAATAAGGTAACAATAATTGTCATTATTTGCTAGAACAGTCATGTTACTTTCTGTACTTTTGCAAGAGTGTTCAAACAGGAATATAATTTAGAAATACATCTGTCCTAAATCACTGCATGAATTTTCCTAGAACAGCAAATAAAATCATATGAGAATCATACTGCACTTGTACCTTAGACTTCTACCTCACAGTAGTAAAGCCATACGATCCATGACAGGCAGTTCTGGTACCATTATGAAAATGAAAATTCTTATAACATTTCCCTTAAAAATTGTCAGTAAAAAGGAATAATAATCCATAAAATACTTGAAATCTGAGTCTATTTAAATAAATAATTATTTTAAGCTTTTCTCTTGAGTTATGAGAAAGTTTTCAGCAAGGTCTATAATCTCAAATATAGTAGTTAAGAGGGATTTTTTTTCTTTGATATTCCCCTATACAATTAATTAACTACTAAACCCAGATTTCCATAGTACCATTTTATCTTTTTTTTTTTATGCTGATGACAACTACTTATTTCATAATCCACTATTCTCTAGTGATGAGAGTGAATCTCTGAAGACAGTAGGCATGGCATTAAAATGACCCAGCTTATCTGCTTGGCCTCCTGAGATCTCTGCATGGCAATCCCTATGCAGCTCCTCCAGTGCATATCTTGGCAGAACTGCTGACATCAGAAATGACCAGAATTGTGAAACATCTCTACTCTGTAAATACTTAAGTATGCACTATTTGCTTCTGCTGACATTTTACTGCCTTGTTACACAATGCTGTGTTTCATTTTTTTTTACAGTTGCAGCATTCTTGCTGCTTTTATTGGCTGAATTATATGCAGTGATATGAGAGGGTTTTTTTTTGTTTTGTTTTTTTTTTTTTAGAAATACATTTACATTTTAGCCACAAATCAATTACAGACATTAGAAAATTCAGGTGTGTGTTTTTGAAAATATCAATCTACTCTTGACCAAGTTATTGCTCAGCTAAAAAGAAATGAACAGAAGGATGCCATTCATCAAGCAGTGATTAATTAACTAAGCATATCTGACTGCTCATATTGGCTGTATTTTCATGATAGCACAGTTCAATTTAGTTTATTGTCATTTCCTTCCAGGAAGTTTTTCAGCTGTATGACAGCAATCCTCCTCTAGGCACTTAAAAGAAATAGAGTTAGCAAGCTGTTTATCTGAGATAACTTTCTGCAATAGTGAGAGGAAACCACTACAGCTGACCAGTGGCAGGTCTTGCACATGTTTTCTGCAGGGCCTGGGTGGACTTGCCAACAGAGACTAGAAGGACTGTAACATAATTCTGGTCTCAGTGGAGAAGCACAAACCATTCATTTCAGTATCCCAGCAGAGGGGACTTGAGTGATGTAGAATCTGTGCATAATCTCAGAGTCGCTAATTTCACTTATGCATAAACATGAGTACTAAAATAAGACAGGCAGGCTGAAGGACAGTCTCCTCGAGGAATTTAAACTCTATGTTAATACCCAAATCTCAGGAACATCTCCCTAGATTTTCTGGAATCAGAAACCAGTGCAAAAGTAAAATTTAACTTCTTTTCATAGGATCCCATGATAATTCAGTTTGGAAAGACCTGTCCAACCACCTGCCCAAAGCAGTGTCAGCCACATGCTGAACATTCCTCTGGACCTCAACGTCAATTCTTTTTCCTCAATATTACTCAAGCGATCAATTTATTTGCTTGCATACATGTGTCTGGTGCATGCCCCAGGGAACCCACCCCTCATGGCCTCCAGCTGCTAATCCCAGAAAAAATGTGTCTCCTAAATGTCACCAGCAACTTTCCTTAATGTCCAGGTTGAATCTGAAGGACTGCAAAGCGCTGCACTCGAACTCCCATGCCTTTGGGTTGCTTGATGTGCAAGGTGAGTGTAGAAACAGAATGCACAGAGCATCGTGACCCTGGTTGTTTCTCTCCCCTGAAAGACTAATCCAATTAACAAATAAATAGATGAAATATTCTTTGAGATAAGGTGTGGTGCTTTTGGGGATTTGAGGGTTTTTTTGCTCAGTTCTGGTTTGTTTGGGGTTTCTGGTGTTTTTTGGTTTTTTTCATCAGAAGACTAATTTCTATTTGGTTAGAAAAATTCAATTTCTTCTGAGATACTCATAATATACCGTAATAATCAATACTTGAATACGTAATTATTGGAAAAGGATACTTCTATTAATTATTCTCATCACTTATTCCATCTCTCTTACTCGTTTCTTTTTCTTCCTTATGTATATCTTTTTAACTATTGAATTTATTACAAATTACATACAAAGCAGTAGCTTCAATATTGCAAGGCAATGCTTCCTTCACTGATTATAATTGCCTTCCTCATACAAAGGAGCAAACATGCTTACTGAGATTCAACTCAATAAAGCATTTATTAACAGTGAGCCACTGTCTCAACTCGGCAAATTTGCCTGTATCTGCTTGCATGACATAATCCTCTTTATGTTATAGAATAACATAATTATATAATCATTTTAGGTTGGAAAAGGCCTCCAAGATTATGAAGTTTACCTGTTAATCCAGCACTTCCAGAAATATTTGTGCAGTGTTTCCAGTTAAGTATTACCTATACCTTTTAAACTGGTGATATTAGCTTTATTGCTGAGACTGGAAGCAGATTCACAATGTAAACTGCAGCAGGGGTAGCAATGGAAGAAAACCCTGTGCATTTACTGTCAATCTAACTTTTCATTTAACCAAGCCATGTGCAAGCCTCTATGTGTTGTCACAGGCACCATGAACAGAGGTGTTTTTTTCTGAATATGGATATTTTTGTAATTCTCAGACATCTCTCCAGTGTGTAAATGAGTCTGCATATTTTTGGAAAGGATTGTGAAGAGTCAAGGAGACACCAGAGGAATTTTATAAAGCACTGGATGCCTCAAATAAATAACTATGTCATCAGAAAAAGCAGAAGCAGGCTGTGATAGCAGCTGAACAGTCTCTTTGTCTCAACATGATCTCCACAGATTTTTGTCCCCAACTCACACAATCTTTTATCTGCAGCACGGCCAAATTCTGAGCACAAGGATCAATCCCTCTTGACAAAAAGGGTTACACTGTTTTTCCTAAGCACAGAAGTAATGGAAAAGGTTGGCTACACTGGCATTATCCCTAGGGGACTACCTGGGAAGTATTTGCAGCAAAACAGCTCTTTCAGAATTCTGCATCTTGATAAACTTTCTTTTTTTTTTTTTTTTTTTTTTTTTTCAAATAGCCAGTCACTAGTATTAAAATTAGGTGGCTACCTGCACCCCAAAGTATAAAAGAACCCAAACAAATATCTGAGAAATCTTAAAATTTTCTTAAAATTTCTGAGAAATGTGGTTGAAAAATGCTTCTGATTCTTGGTTAGAATATTAAGTGCTAGAGGAAAGAGAAATATGTTCCTACATTTAATAATTATTTAATAACTTAATTTACATTTTTATGGTTTAAAAGTGAAAGAGAAGATTTTCATTTACCAAGGCATGAAACAATAACCAACTTATTTTTTAGTTTTTTCATAGGTAAATTTAGAATTTCCTAATAAGCTAAATTTTTTTAAAAAAATAAAATTGGGAATTTTCTACTCATACCTGGTTAACTTTAGGCCATCATTGGTAGCACTACGTAGCAAAGGAAAACAGTTAATTATATTTTTCTCTAAGACTATTTGATTTAAGCAATTTGCAACCTATTCCCCATTTTTTATATCTTTTTATAATAATGTTATTCAATTGGCAGGAATAATTTATAATGTCTGCTTTTTGAAACCTATGTTGTATTGCATTTTTTCCTAAAACTATAACAATAAAAAACAATTAGGAAAATTCACCAGCTTTTGTGCATAACTAGAAGGTAGAAGTATTTAATTTCTCACAGCATAATAATGCTAACATTTTCAATTTAATTTAATTTAAAGAAAATTATAGTTCAGCTCTCTAATGTCATTGTTTCACTTAATAGCCTTAATTCAGGCCTGATGTTCAGATTAATAGCTTTGATTATTCTGTATATATCAGCAACTGCTTCAGTTTACATACAAAGGACGACAGAGCTTGGGGAAATAAAATTCATGATTCCCTAGACTTATCACATTACATTATTATAAATAGTGAAATGATATCATTAGGATCAAAGCAAATGAACATGTATTTATATAGATAGCAGATGCAAAATATAAAGACTGAAGTCCAAAAATAATTTTCTTTGGAATAACTTTTTAAAGAAGAATAATTTTTGAACCTTTCTGGCTTCCTGCTTTGTGTTCCATCAAACTGCATGAACTTGTGTATTTAAAGTTGAAGCATCTTTTTCTTTTAAGTTCTTCTGCTTGACTACAACATCAAAATAAGAAAGCTAACCTGAACATGTTCTAGAAAATGCTTTTGCTTCCTTTTTGCCTAGTAGATAACTTTTTCTTTTCATGCATCAACACCCACACACTTCTGCTCATTGCCTTCATTCTTGATAGCTGCTTTACACCAAAACTTCAGGACTTAGCTTGATAAACACAACTAAAAGATCACAGAGGTCCTTGATTGCTAGTAGAGAACTGCAATATGCCCACGGTGGCTCTAAAATGCTGCAGCAAACAAGCCTCACCAACCACAGAAGATCTTTTTCAAGAGACTGCTTTAGCAACAATTTTCAGAAAATTTCAGCAGACCAACTTGTGGCCAACTGCTGCATAGTAGCTGAAAACCTGCTGGTACATCTATAAGAAAATAAAGTATTTCAAATACCATTAGCTTAATATTATAATTAATATAATGATTAAAAATACTGATAATGCACAGTAAAAGCAGAAGTCAAGAGCTGGAAGTCATTCTGAAGATCAAACTTCAAGATCCTAGATAATGCTACTCATCCTCTGATTTTATTATAAGCAGCAGTGAAGAGCCAGTGGCTTTTTTTCTACTTGGATTTGTAACCAAAATCATTTCATTTCTCACCAATTTTTGGAGGTTATCAGTCTACCATTTTTCATGTAACAACATCTCATTCCTGTCTCCTAGATAATATTCCAGCAACTGCAAATAGTTGAACTAGCATCACCAACTTGAATAGTCAATTGGGACACGTTATTTAAGGACATTATGTTCTTTTGAAAAATAAATTTGGTTTTGACAGAATACTGAAAGGTTATGTTAGTGTTCTGCAATGGGATTACAAAATAATTCAGCAAATGCTATTATCACAGATTCACAGAATCACTGAATCAATTAGGTTGGAAAAAAACTTTGAGATTATCTAGTCCAACCTGTGAACACCATCTTGTCAACTAGACCATGCAATTAAGTGCCATGTCCAGTCATTTCTTGAACACCTTGAAGGACAATGACTCCACCACTCCCTGGGCAGCCCATTCCAATGCTCAATCACCCTTTCTGTGAAGAAATTCTTCCTGATGTCCAGCATAACCCTCTCCCAGCACAGCTTGAGTCTACACCCTCTCGTCCTGTCACTGACTGCCTGGGAGAAGAGGCTGACCCTCACCTGGCTACAGCCTCCTTTCAGGCAGCTGTAGAGTGTGATGAGGTCTCCTCCGATCCTCCTTTTCTCCAGGCTAAACACCCCCAGCTCCCTCAGTCACTCCTCACAGGACTTACCCTCCAGACCCTTCACCAGCTTCATTGCCCTGCTCTGGATTCACTCCAGCACCTCAAAGTTCTTCTTGTAGTGAGTGGCCCAGAACTGGACACAACCTTTGACACCCATCTAGACACCTGCAGCAGAATCTGTGCTGTACAAGTTAAGACATCATTTTCTTGACTGGTAAGTATAGCCTAGAAAGCCAAAAATGTACTTCTCTTTTGAAACGTCCATCAGAAGTGTCTGGACAGTTTACAGGAGAATTCAAAGTCATCTCTTCTTTTGCAAATGAGAGGAAGAGTTTATCATGGATAGGATACATTAGAAGCTGCCTGAATGGGTGATGCAGTGCCTGTTAAAGGAAGAAAAAGCTGAGGCTACAAAGCTGAAATGCCTGTAGTGTGAATACAGAGAAACAACAACAACAAAAAAAAAAAAATCCAGGCAGGTATTTATCTTAGTATGATTTTCTGTTTTCTTCTGCCTTGTTTGCTTTTATGTATTGCTGTATGGTAAAATATGTTCCACAAACCACTTGAACATGGAGTTCCTTCTAACTGTAATGAAAGCCTAGATGCAAATGTCTATAGAGTACATTTAATATAGAAAAGCCTTCAAATCTCTCCAAAGTACAAAAGAATTTAAAAATGTACACTTCTCCTTTGTAACGTGAGTCAAAAGTGATCAGAGTAGTGGCATCTCCCAGTATTTTCTTTCAAGGGCAAAGAAATAGAACACAAACAGGAAAAGATTACAGACATAGGAGGAAGTGTTCCCAGGCGGAGGTAAAGGGCAACATAAAAAAAGCGTTAAATCTAGTGAGATGTTTCTATTCCTAAAATTCAGGTAGAACTCACTGAAGCTTGGACAAAACGACAACAGGTTTAATATGTCTGCTACTTGTTAGACTAATAAAGCTGAATTTGAAAAAATCCTGTATGCATACATCTTTTAGAAGGTGTTGCACTATTGATGTAGTAGGAGCAGAAGGACAGTAACCTTCATTAAAACTGGGTTATGTGGTCATCTACATTGCTCTTGGTTGCACTCTAATGTGTATTTTCTGCAAAGAAAGACTTCTGAGAGATCATGACCTTTCTGAAGAATAGACTGGTATCCTGCAGAGCCAGGATCTGTGGTCAAGAATCAATACAGCCTTCTGGAGGTGTCTCATTTGGTTTAATGGAGAGCGAGCAAAACAGCACGATGAGCGGCATAAATCCATAAACACTATTCAAATGTCATTTAAGGTGCCTTCAAGGTTAACAATCATTGCTATCAAATAAGCTGTCAGAATGGCAGGAAGCTTTCATTTGCTGAGAGGTCTAAGGTCTAATGCGGTAATTAAACCCAGAATACAAAATAAACTGTTCCCATGCAGTGTACCAGTGAGCTGAAGAATCCTAATGAAAAGTCAGCATTGCTGCTGTTAATGGTCACAAAACCTTTACTTCTGCTCCAGCAACTTTGCCCTCTTATGCATATGGTGCATTAAGTGCTTTATCATGTTTCTAGGACCATTCCTTTGCAGTTTTCCAACAAAAATTCACTAAAGGCAAAATAAAATACAAAGTTTTTTACTTGCCACAACCTGTACCGTGATGAAGTACATTCACTTTCCAACCAACTCAGAGTGATTTAGAGGCTGTGACACTGATTGGAAGGGAAACAAGTGTTACAGAACAGATGTCCTCATATGCATTGCATCTTAGTTTGGGACTGTTGGCACAGTGTGACTTGCAGGCCTACACAACCCTGAAAAACATATTAAGCATTTTCTCTACACTGGAAATCGCACTGGTTGCTTATGGAAAGGCTATGGAATAGCCTAAAAGCTACTACTACTCTTTCCCTACTACACTTTCTTGGGAAAAAGGAAAAACATAAAAAACCCCCACAACTAAAAAGCTTCTGCTGAATAGATGGCTGTGTGGGGAATACTATGAATAGACCTGCTTGGAGTATTCTCAAATTTAAAACTGCTGGCTATAAAGAAAGATATCTTCTGCAAAATCAAGTCTAAGAAGCTCTGGCTGCCCAACAGCAATGGAAGCAAGGACTGGTAGGGGTCTCCTATGCCCAAACTCCAATCACACTCACTGAAGGGCCAGCAACAGAAGGATATGGGATACCACAAAATGTCTATATGTTTTAAGGGCAAAGTACCAGTGGATAAGCCTTTGCTGAGCCTTGTTTTACTGCTTATCATCTTTACATTCATAAATCAGACTGAATTTCCAGAGTGTCCCGAGTGTCAAAAGTCTGGCTGCAACCCCTTGGAGGACCAAGAAGCATCAGAAATTACTTTTCAGAGCTGAGGCAGTGCTATTCAATGATAGAAGAGGATGCCGAAAGGACTTCTGAACCTGAGACCTGGCTTCATAGACCTAAAAATGCAGACTGTTTCCACACATAGTTAGCTTAAAAGCTTTTGTGATTGAATAATTGAGTACATTTATATTGCAAACGATGAGAGGGCAAGGAGAAAGCTCAGTCACAGGAACTCTCAACACCCATTTAATTGCTTAATTGATAGTTCACTCCTGGCTCCGGTCACATACAGAGGACTTGATACAGCAGTTGGTTTTAGTCACAAGGCTGGTGGATATCAGACAGTCAAACAAATACCCTGAAATACAGCACCCCAAGAAAAAAAACTTTTGCATTTCTGGACTTTGGCCTAATGAACTGTATTTGCCTTCGGTCCAAAACCAACTACAGAATTGTTAATTAGTTCCTCAAGAATTAAAAAATAAGAGGAAAAAGAATTACAATGTATTGGACTAGGCATTACATTTCCTTGAAAGAAGCAAAATCTCAAAGTTGGAGAATGTGAAGCTTTTAGAGAAAACGTTTTAATAGTCTCTTTAACATGGAACATACAGAGCAATAATTCTAACAAAAGGTGACTTATCTTTCTGGGACACCTATCAAATTGATTGTGCAGATTAAATACGTGCTCCAAATTGTATGCATACAGGTACTAAAATCACAAAGTACTGCTGAAAATGTCCAAAATCATCCCTTGTGTAACTCTATTGAAGCCAGGGGAATGACACCTGGGAGACATTTGTCACGTTTATAGGCAGGTTTCAATCTCAGTGACAGCAGAACAAAAGTCCCTGTCAGCAGCAGCTCTGCCAGAAGTTCTCTTACAGAGTGAAAAAGAGCAAGGCGTAGGCACAGGAGCCCCATTACTGACTAATTCAAGCCCAAAATGAGATTGAACTGGAGTTGGTAGGAAAGGTTCAACCTACTGCCTCTTTTCCCTACATATGATACATCCCTGTGGGATCCCAGGTGGGTTTTAAGGTTCTTCTCCTGGTGCACCCTGCTGCAACCTAACTTCTTCCATCAATTCAACACATTCAAATGCCATGACTCAGATCAGATCAGTCATATAATGACATGAGGTAAAGAAAGAAATAACTGGTCAAGGCAATAAACTGTCCAATTATTTTTCATACAGTTCCCCTCCTCCATCCATCCCAGTGAGAACACATTAAATAGAAAATGTAAACTAAAAAGATGGAGCTCTGAGTAAAAAAAACCCACACATTAGTTTCATAACATCAGGGCAAGAGGCTTGCAATTTCCATCTAAAGATTTCTGATGATGCCTGCTTTCGAGTGACCATTAGGAAGTTAATAACAAACTCCATATATATCCAGAGCTGCTCCCATTGAAAGAGAAAGTACTGTTCCAATGAGAGGAAATTATATCTGAAATAAACTGGTGACTTCAAAAGTGAAAGATGGAAATATGATGACAGCAATTACTGCACTTGCTTTTGCCTTACTCTGTTCCACCCTTAATAGTTTGCTGCTGAGCACTGAAACAACACTAGCCTCTCTTCCTATCTCCTTCACCTTAAAATGCATAGACTGAAATTCTTAATGATCCCTGGAGTAGGAAGGAGAAAGTAAAGCTGTGCAGACCTATGGATTCATGAAGAGCAACAGAAATCACAGAAAAAGGACATCACAGATTACTGTATGTAATAAGACAAACAATAAGAGGAAACTAATGGCAAAGTAAGTTTGAGAGTTTTTTAAATGCATCTGGGAAAATACAGTAAGTCACATTCAAATGAAGAAATACTTATCTAAAGGAGATGGTTAAAAAGCACAGTGGCTTTTTTCTTCCTGTCAGTCTTCAACAGCGGGAGAGGCGTTGTATGCTCTCTTAAAGATATTTTTCAGGAACTGATCCTTAGAAACTGAAATCCCTAGGGAGAATCTTAAGTGCAGCAAATCACTGAGTGCAGATCAGATACTTGGATAGCTCTGTAAAAAGATTATTCACTACAGATTCAGTTAGGCCATGAAGCCACAAATCATGGAAGAAATTTAAGGGCAACATCATTAGAAGGGAGAAGTGTCCATAGTTCCTGAGACAGGACATTGGGACGCATTAGAGCAGTCCATGAGCTTACTGTTGCAAAAAACCTAAAATCAAACCAAACCAAAACGATATTTCTCAACTCATGCCAATATCATGGGTTAAGGGCCCTATTTCATTGAAAGGCCTTTTTGTCTATCTATTCAGCATAAGGAAAAAATTATTTTCCCTCTGCAGTGAGTATATACAGTACTGTAGACTAGAGAGTCAACAGCAGAGTGCCTGCTTCTTCTTAGAAAAGGATGCAAACAAAATATGGTCTAGCATGCAAAAGAGTATTAAAAATCATAATCTTGTGTGAGAGTCACTTATCTAGTAAATAAAAAAAAAAAATTAAATCCTGTGGTATATAATAAAGAGTGTTCTTCTGAAAGAGACAGTTAATGTCAATATGCTAAGTAGATCTATTCATTTGTGTACTGCAAGAGAAAGTCAACTAAATAGTTGAAGCCTGCAGGTAATCATTTCAGTTAATGAAGTATGGAAGATTGTAAATAACTTCACACAGATTTGCACAAGATAGGAGACTACATGAGAAACACCAATTTCTGGTAAAGTAAATTATCATTTGTATCAGGAACAAAATGCCTAATATTTCTAGCTTGAAATAGGACATTTATCTAGAAATTACATTAAACTTACCAGTAAACAACATGTGCAAGCTTAAAAAAAAAGTGTACTTCGTGGAATTAAGATGTATTGGTATGACTGTTTTACAACAATTCAGTACAATTCAGATCTCCACAATTTTTCAAAAATGCAAAAGAAGAATTTGGAAGATCCAAATTTCATATTGATTTTTGTTTCAATTTTTAAGTAGTTAACAAGTTTTTCACTGACATTGTTTGAAATAGGATTTTTTGCAATGAAATTTGCATGCTCTGAGGCCCCTTTCTCTGTAGCTTGTTTTGGTTCTTATAAAGATGCAAATGTAAGATAACACAAATAGGATTGAAAAGAAACCCCATATATCTTCTGCATTTTATTAGGAAAGTGGTTAGCAGAAAAATTTGCATAGAGGAAAACTCTTCATTAAGGATGTGAGAGACTGGAAATAAACACCAATATTGTAAACATAACTCCCAAATATCCAGTAAATGCAATGCTACTGAAGCCCCTCCTGTTCCCAGCTTTAAAAGAAAAAAAAAGGATAAGAACATCACATATATATTTATATGAGAGTTAAGATACTTAATTAGAATATTCCTGTTTTATTATCTCAACGAATGTAAAAACCTCATACTGATAAAGCAGCTTTTCATATATCGTGAGTTATTTTACTAATATTCAGAGGGATCCAGATAGGTTGCAAGACTCCTGTATCTTTGAGAATTAAAACATACAGATGTTCCACCACACAGAGCCTTAGCATGAGAGTCCTCGGGGCACATGTTTTAATAGATTCCTATTCTAAAAAAAAAAAAACTTCTGTTTTTTCTCTGCAGTGATAAAGAAAATATAAAATTTAATGTTTACATTTAAGCCTGAAATGTCTGTCTGTTAAAAACACCTGCCTCTTTCAGCTATTACTAAGCAGGCCTAGGGCAGATAACCTCCTCATTTGAGACTATCAAAAATATTCCTGATAGGTGCCATGAAAAGTGCTATTAAGACAACAAGTAGAGGAGAAAGCTAAGTAAACCAAATCACGTATTTTCAAGACTTATCTCCTGATAATCTGAACTCCAATATCACTGATCTAGGCAGTTCTCCACATCATGTTATCTTGGGGGGTGATCATGAATTTATAAGTGATCCAAGGACTTAGAAGCTGTTGCCTGAAAGTCCCAACATGGCCTGTTTTACAAACACACAGCAGTACAGGAAAGTGGGACTGGATCAGTAAGCAGGGTCTAGAACTTTGCAAGAACAACTGAACATTCAATAAGAGGGAAAAGAAATTAGGGGAGCTAAAGAATTCTTCCCCCAGACCCATGGTTAGAAAAAAATGACTCTAACATTGAACTCTTTGGACTGATACACTCAACAGTACTTCAGACTGAACAGGCTTCTGGTGGTGGATTAGCTTGTCCACTGCTTAATTTTGTGGCGAGCTTGCCTCTTTATGTCTTGGAATATCTTTAGACCATTCACAAACAGCCTAAATATCCCTCGACTGTGCAGCTCCACTTTAAACCAGTGTTAGTGACAGCTACTCAGCTACTCAGAAGCAGAAGTTGAGAAGAGAAATTCAGCTCAAACCTCTTATGATGTTGAGTCATTTATTCCCTCTGTCCTGGGGGGAACAGAGCACCCGACCTGGGCAAAAGTCGGCGAGGTAAGAGAGGGGGGCTTTCCATCCTCCTGGTTTTATCACAGACAGGGGGAAAGGGGATACCAGGGGTGGAGATGGGACAAACAACCAGCCAGATCAGAGCCCGGGCGGCTTGAACCTAAGGTAGACCTGACTCAGTCACATGGCAGGGACCCGGCCGGGGGGGGCCCAGGGGGGTCCACCGCAACACAGGCTCTCTTTCCATTTTTAATGTCAAGCAATCAAATTTCTGTTCTCTGTTCTAACTAAAGGGGTGCACGTGGGTTGCATGCCAGGACAAATCGTGTCCTCAGCCTCTCCCACGCAGACATAAAAATCCCAGACAGATTGCTCACATCATGCCTTGCCATCAATGTCACCTGCCCTTCTATCCATACCTTCCCAGAGCCTGCTAGTCCTACTAAAGGCATGACTAAAATCTGTTGTTCTCATACCCATCCTTCAAATGCAGTGAGAGCATGAGCATAACCCTGCTTTTACAGGACTTGCAGAAAATAAACCCTTATGTGAAGGTCACAAATGGATGGGTGGTGGTAAGTAGGGGTGGTAAGAAGTAGGTGGTAAATGCTTGTAGTGCTAAGGGACCTTAGGCCAGAGACAGCCCAGCTGGGATGCCAGAGGCAGTGTCAGTAGGGATAGCAGGTCTAGAAGAGTAAGATTTCTCCACTTTCCAGCTAAGCAAGTTTTAGCTGAAAAAACTGGGAGATACATTAATATGGAGGTCTACAATGCCATTCTTGCAAAGTCACAGCCAAGGTCAAAATCATAATTTCAATAATCTGTCCTTTATGTCATTATTATGCAGGTTCTTTTTTACCCTGGTAAATTACCATTCTTCCTCTCTACAATCTGGGATGCTTCAAGGAGAGCTGTACCCTCACAATCTCCCTAACGTATCACTGTATGGATAAGACATTAAGAAAGAAAACAGTGGGATTCAGGAGCAGGGAGGGCTATACCACTGATTTGATAGACTCAAAAGGTTAATCTTCAGCTACATCTTGTTCATTAGTCTAAATATACATTTAAAACATCAATGTGCTTTAAAGTACTTTGTCAGTACCCATTAAGAATGTGCATTGCATATTTCAGACATCTTGATAGTAATAGATGCTGAAAAGCAGGCACGGTTCATCTTTTTAATGAGTGGTTTTCCCTCTGAGTGCACTGTGGAACTATGATGCACCATAAAGTGACACTGGTATGCCCTGTGGACATGCAAGAGCAACCCATTCTGTGAAAATCAGGCAATTAAAAGGCATAATGTGTGAGCATGACTTCAAAGCAGCTGTTCTTTCAGGTCTTGATTGCAAGCCCTACTTCTTCACACTGATATAAGGGAGGTGAGGAGGTCTAAGGAGATCTTTCTAATACTGGCCACCTACACTGGAATGTGGACAGCTGAAAAAAAGGAGCCACTAAAAGGTTATTATTCCACCTCTGATACATGATACACTTTTTCACCTCATTCTGCTTACAGAGCTACACTGTGCAAGTAAAAATCCTGCAGCAGATAGATTAATTGCATCTGCCAGTTAGAGACAAAACTACATCTATTCTGCTAAACATCCCTGTGCCCCAGGCCATAGCAATGAAAAAAACTTCTTGATTGGGCTGGAAGTATGACAGCCCGCAGTCCAGTCCCACTTCCTCATGCCGTTTTTCTGGCTCTTAGAAATAATTGTTTGGGCTTTAAGATGTTTCAGTTTGAATACCTGAAATAACAGGAAGGCTGTCGTGCAATCTGTCAGCACAGAAGAGTGTGTACACAGCACACTGCTAAGGGAACGAAAGATATGGCATCAGAACATATGGTGTGTTTCAAAGTACATGACCCATTGGGATGAACATAGAGGACTGTGTAGGGCAGAAGAAACCAAACCTGGCACAGTTCTGGCTGAGGAATGATTTGTCCTCAGGAAGAAGCACCTCCTGAACTGCACCTGGCTTCACCTTGGAGGGAGGAAACAATTTAGTTTGCTTCACTAGAGAGCCTAGGAATCAAGTAACATATCTACCACTTCACAAAGAAGCATTTGATTTATTTGACAATGCCAACATATGCAAGGTGTCCTTTTCCACTGAAGCTGCAGGAACTGGTTGTAATGTAATGCATCTGTTGTGCCAGCAGCTCTGTAGAACATGAGGGTAGGAACAGAGGGTTTCACAACCAAGGTCAGGGACAGCAGCAAGGGAATGGTGCCATGGTAAGAAAATTTTGGTTGCTGGTAATGATGGCAATGAGCTTCACCCAACAGCTCCAACGCTGCTCACACTGTTACTGGGGAAGTGGAATCTTTCTGTTACCCTAATCACACTATAGGGGAGGGAGTGTATGTACAGCATGTAAAGGAGCAGCCTACCTGGGAAATACAAGCATGAATACTAGCAGTCCACTGCTGTTTAAAACGTAGGTACCAGGAAAGCAACTCAGTGCCTCTAGCAGGGGTTATGCACAGGGACACATGAGCAACTGGATTCTACTTTCAACATATGGAACAAGAGGATTGCCAGGCTTTGAGCATGGTGCCTGCTATATGTTGCTATAAAAACACTGCAATGCAAAGGAATACCTTAAACTGAAAGGAGCTTTTGCCTCCCACACGCACACATGAGTAATGTTAGCAGGATCACAGGGCACCATGCGGGCTCTGATGGCCCCCACAGCCAAGCACTGTTTCACACCACACCATCACTCCTCTTTAGTGGAGCCTAGCTGTGACTGGCACAGGCCAGACTGCCTGGCATTCCCCTCTGAGGAGCTGGGATTGCTTCAGGAACCTGTGCATTTACCCTTGCAGTTGTAGCCTACAAATGACAACATCTGAACAAACGAACATGCACAAGGTAAGCTCAGACTGATGATGACTTGGGAGTGTCAGACATTGCCTGAGCATGTGTTCAGGGTCTCTCTTTTCTTCTCCCATTACTGACTTGATCATTTGCCACTGGGTGAGCACACATTTCTTGATGAGGAATTGCTCTTCTTCACCAGAACTAAACACAGAGGATAACAGCTACATAGCTACCTTTCGGCAGCTGTTTGCCACAGAGAGTTTGGGACAGAGTTAAAAACCACCACAATAACCCTTCTACTCATAACTGATGGTTAGCAAATGACTGTTGCTTGTCCTTTGGAAGATCAAGTAATTTAAATTTTAAAACAGTTATCATTCTACCTTTGACTGTACCTCCTATTGCTGTTCCATAAACTGCCCTCTAGGCTATCACTAACATCAGAAGAAACCTCTGCTACTGCCTCTAGAAATTGTTTAAAACCCTGCAGATGAAAGAAGAAAGGAAAACTAGAAGAAAAGTAGAAAGGAAATGTATGCCTTAAAAGCCAGTGGTTGAAAGAAATGTTTTAAATAATGTCTAGGCACTTAAAAAATGAATAAATGCATGCCTTGTGGAAATATCCCATTGAGAAGTTCATATTAATTCTTTCTTCTGAATAAACGAACTAAGAGGAAAAAAAAAAAAGTCAGCACCAGAATCTTTGTAATTCATTGGATGCAGCTGATCATTTAATAAAATACTTGGGACTGTGTACTTCTGTCTGGACTAGAAGATTTTGTATATCAACCTCATCAAGAGTTCATGTTATAACTATGGAGCATTGCTGGGCAGGAAATATATCTATGAACAAGAATATTTTGTGTATCTGGAAACTGGTTTTTTTTTTTTTCAGATGAGGGTCAGCAGACTGACTTAGAATTTTTAGATAAATTAGATTCATTCAACAATATTTCAACAACACTACACTTTTCAGGAAAGAAAGCAGTGTTTGATTCTGAGAGTAAAGCTTATAGTGAATCAACAGACATTAATTTAAAAATCCCACTTTTGATAAAGTATTAGGAAGAATGGGTAAGTTAGTTGGTATAAATGCACACAAATGTACTGTAACTGTCAATTTATATTTATTTGTGTAAATAGTATCAATGTCACAATAAGATCCCATAAATTTAGAATACTGAGTGGTAACCAAAGTAACATTAACTCTGAAAGAGAAATACATCACTTAGATGACCATTTGAACCCACTGTCTGACTTTGTATCTGAAACCCTTTTTTTTTTTAGATACTTTCATACTCATCTATGGGTTTTAATTCTCTATTTGCATTTCCTGGTAAGGAAATTGCATGCCTATAAAGCAAATCAAAACTCGAGGATTGATTTCACTTAGAATAAATAAAATACATTCCTCAAACACTCCTGTAACACAACACATCCACAGGATATGCGAATTACATAGGAGTAGAGGTGACATGAGCTTTAGAAATTGTATCTTTACTTACACATCCCTTTCACATCCAATATACAGTGTCTGCTAAATAAGGATCTCCGTCTCTCTCATGCGTACCTTCAAAACACTGAGCAAAACTCATTTCCACTTTTTGAGCAGAACTGTTTTTTTTCAGGATAAATGTCCCTTGCATTCACAACTGGATGAATGCATTGCTGTCAGTCTCTTTTTAAACTTGTCATACCTTCTCATGCCTTTTAAGTTCATATAATGTATTATTCAAAGCAAGGACCAGATTCTTCTCTTGTGTTCAAGATGTCTATTGCACTTCAGGAATACAAAGTCAGAGGCTTGCACTGTCAAACTGGGATGTAACAACTTAGCTGACTAATTTCCTTTTACAAACTTTGATGAGATTTGCTTTGGAGTTAGAACACTGGAAGAAAGAATCTATTTTACCACAACTACCTGTATTTTACAGGAAAGAAGGAAAAAAGTGTCACCAGACCTTTTAGCTTCTGAAGAGGTGTGGATTTTGATGTTTTCTGCAAGTTTCCAGTAAGACACTGTGGGCTGCTAACATAATCACTACACAAAATAAGATTGGTTCTCCTGGGCCACACTTCTATAAATTTTCTTCCTGACGAGAGGAGCAAACGCAACAAAAAACAGTCTAGGGAGATGTACTAACATTAAACATAGTATTAAAAAGCTTGCAAAAGGAGAATTACCCCCTTTGAAGCACACAGCCTCTACCATACTGCATCCACCTTCTGTTCAAAGGCAAATAAATTCTCCATGACAGCTTCTAATGGCCTCCACAGTTGTTCATTGAACTTGCCCTCAGTTACAGGATAATAAAGGGATAACAACCCTTGGCTGACTAAATGAGGAGGTGGGTCCTCTCAGTAAAGTCCATCTTTCATTGCTTGCCCTTTTCTTTTGTTCATCCCATGAAGTAATATTTCAAAACTAGAACTAAATCACTAAAAATTAATGGACTAATATATCTTTATTCCACTTAAATCACTCTGTGGAGCATCACTGTGGTAATGCTCCAAAACTACATTATAGTTTGTTTAAAAGTGAGCAATGTATTAATAACAACAACCCTTACTTCAACTAAACATACAGAGGCACATGGTATTACTATCCCTATAACACCATGCTGTCAGGCTACTTTTTCCAGATTATTAAAATTTTTACACAACATATAATTGCATTTCTGCTGAATGCTACTTTTCCTATTCATCTGTTATTAGCTTGTTAAATTTTGGTCCACCTCATAGGAGGCCACCTACATACATCCTGAAAATCTGAGAATTACATCTGTGAATACATGTTCTAACCTGCTTTCAGCTTGACATCCCCACAAAGAGGAATATAATCCAAATTTATTTGATACAAACAGACAAGAATTTGCCTTGATAACCATATTGCTACAGCAAATTTCTGCCAAAAAAAACTATTATATTTAGATTAAATACTATCTTGTTCTGTTCTATTTTCGTATATGCAAGCTTCTTTAAAGGACTTTGAGTGTAAGCTGGGGATCAGATCCTCCTACACTCTGAAGCCAAAGATGATGTGACCAGTTTTTAAGGGTACTGACATTCACTGCACTTCAACATTGCTTCGAAAAGGCTCTCACTACACTGAGCACCAACCAAAAACTCAAGAGATATTGAAGGCAACTACATAGCCTCTAATCTCACTGGACAATATTCTCACCACTGCCATCCTAAACCAGTTTTCCAAAAGTGATGCAACTCCTGTTTAAAATGGTTATTATACAAGTGTATGTTGTTATTGCCTTACATGTACAGAAGCTGACTTGGAGTAAAACCAAAACCAATCCAAACTTAAGCTAAAGCCAATAGTCAAGGAAGTACAATAAATAGAGGGTTAAAATCAGTACAGACTCCTCACATGAAGAAGGGAGCATCCTTATGCACACTCCTTGACACAGGTAAACAATGGAGGTGCCCACCTCCTTCCCTCCAGGCATCCACTCACTGTGGTTTTTATATTTTATACACTTAACAGCTTAACAGGAAATTTAGAAAAGGAAAACCTACATTGAATGATTTCTAAAATGGGAAACAGCCTGAGAAATAAACTTTCACTAAGCCTTGTTGATGTTGATTTTGTTCTCATGTTGATGAAGTCAGCACGTTGATTTCATTTACCTATGCAGATCAATGCTTTTACCACATCCTCTCCATATTAATGGTGATGACCTCAATTATAAGTACACGTCCTGTCTAATAACTTTTGTGTTTTCCTCCAACTAGTTAGTATGTGAATAAAGATATTTTTTTGGCTTTCTGCAATTAATGTTCTATTACCAGTTGTCCCTTTAAGGGTGAAAACTAGACCTGTTTATAGTTCAGGATAGGAAGATTTTCACGTATATATGCTTCTTTCCACCTAGACACCTCAACTCAGGGATTTAAAAAGGCATTTCATTAAGGTGGCATGTGAACTACATTCTATTTATTCTATTTTGTCAACTATTTCAGGTATGCTATAGAAATAATTCTATGAGAGCAAGCCGACTCAATTTTCTTTTTTACTTCCTTGGGAGTTTTTTTGTTTGTTTTCTTTGGGTTTTTTTGTTGTTTTCTGTTTGTTTTTATTGTCCTCCTCTTTGAAATACCAGAGAGTCCTTTTTGCACAAGAGTAACAGGGCTTGTTATACCAAACTTTTGAGGAAATTCACATTTCACAGGAGTAATTTTTTTTAATTGGTAAATGCTGATCAGCTTTGGCATTGGAGCGTGAATATAGCTCTTCCCAATATGTATTAAAACAGTCTCAGACACATTTTATAGGCAGGGTAGTATGATAGGACATTTGTTTCTAACTTACAGTTCTTTACTGTTGACTTTGTAACTACTTATCAAACATGAACGTTTTTAAAACTCCTTGCAATTAAACTACCATTTTCATTCAACTTTCTATCACATGAACTCGCTTCAACAAAGAAAAGAATATTGCCCTAAATTTTTCACACTCCAGGAGTAAATCTACTCCTAAACACTGTTAAGGAATATATGCTGGATTATATGTACTGGCTAATCTTGTTTTACTGACTGTAAAACAATGTGTTGTAAAATGTACATGTGTTGGTTATTAAGATATTTTGACAAGCTCTAGGTACATCACAAAATTTATAAAAAACCTTCAAACAAAAAGAACCAGCAGAAAATATGAGTCATTAGGGGGCATTTTTGAGTCAGTACTGAGGAAATGCCCAGACTGATGTTCTGTGTTGCTAAAGGCAGAGTCTTTCATGTCAGATATGGAACTGTGGTCATGGTTGCTTAGAATTAGATGGTCCTAAGACACTTTTTCTGAAGAGCTCAAGGAAATAAAGGCCCAGCATCCTGGCAAGACTCCAGTGCTGGTAATTACATTATATCCCTATTTTTTTTTTTTTCCCTTAAATTGCAGCTGGGGAAAAAGAGTCCATGTTCTTTCTAATGCTGATAGGAAGAAAAACCAAAATCCTACTGTTCTCATGCTGCTGATGGGAAAGCATGTAGTGCTTCTAATCCAAAAGAAGACTTTATGGAGGACCTGCAATTGCACTTTGGGCAGTGGAGGACAAGTGTGAGGTGCTGCTTTTAATCAAGAAGAGAAAACTTATTTTTATTTTTTTCTACAACACAGTTATATCACTCATTTACAGCATTTATTTATCATAGCAACCCAAAGCAGCAGAAGTAGCTAAGATTTCATAGACTCTTCATAAAAATCATGTGCCCATTACAGGTCTGGTAATTCCCATAGAAGATATTTAATTTTACTATACTACTTAAAGTATTTGCCAGCTCTTAGAGGAAGCATATTCCTGGGATTCAGGTCCTCACTGCTGTTATTGTAGAGAAAATGCTGTGGATAGTCACCCTAA
This sequence comes from Lanius collurio, assembly GCA_020086605.1. Lineage (NCBI taxonomy): Eukaryota > Metazoa > Chordata > Aves > Passeriformes > Laniidae > Lanius > Lanius collurio. The sequence continues at coordinate 1,251,500 of JACBWW010000007.1, read as the reverse complement.
GAGAGCTGGCAAAACTAAATTTGATGGAAATAAAATTTAGCAGATGAAAATCTTCCTTTGTTCAGCTCCTTTTAAAGCTACTGTATCCAGCAGAAACTTTTCTTTACTGCACATGTCATTTCAACAGTTCTGCCAAAGCACTTTGTGTTTTCCACCAACCTGGATTTCTGATACAATTCTCCAGGAACTAATGAGAGCAAAGAAGTGAGTGCAATCAAAAAACACACTACGTCGAGCAGCTGATGCATTTTTCAGCAAAAATTTGGTCATTTCTTTTCTTGAGAAATATGGAAGAGGAAAAGGAGAATGGAATGGGAAGGCAGAGTTACACCATGCCTCTGGATTTAGGGTCAAGAGACATGCCCTGGCCTGTAAGCACCTTAATGCTGCTGAAAAATTGATCCACACTGTCCACATGAATAAAGGATACTGGTCAGTTTTCACCCTGAATAAAATCTGGAATCTTCCAGCATTCCAGATGGTTTTGTTCCAAATCCCAGAAATACAGAGAGATTGTGTGTACCTCCTTTATATATTTGCCAGCAATGAAATACCTCTAGGTTTCTTTGCACTCTTCATGGGTAGAAGTGTCAGGTTGCAGGAAGAGCCCTACCTTGCTACAAGAGATAACTCCAACTAGAATCAGCAGAAAATCACTGAAAAGCAGAAAAATCCACAGAGTTTTTTGTCACATCTACTTAGATGTTCCTGTCCTGAATTATTTTAATGGGCACAACACCTACCCTTTTGCTTTTTGTTTAGGTCTCTGTATTATTTGAGGGTTATTAGGATATAAAAGTCATCTGGGTAGTTTTCAGCACCTAAGAAGATAAAAAATTCATTTTTAAAGCAGAAAAATCTGAAGCATGTTATTCTAGAGGTAAATTGTTTACCTTTTCACTATGTAATGGTCCATGGACTTGAAGAAAATAACAGGATGTGGATCACAGATCCTTTTATTTTTATCTTTTTATACTTTGGAGATTCAATTCACCTCAGATTAAACTAAAGTTCTTTGTCATTAAGTTTCCCAAAAATAGATCCTAGGGTTTAAATATCATTTACATGACAGTCAAAAAAATAATCACATAAATAAGAATTTATGAATAATTAATCACAACTGCCATTACATTAGCACAACACTATTTTAAATTTATGGGGACCACAATAGCATTTTTACTAACCTGGCAAGAGGCAACTAGCAATTAAATAAGCACACTGATTAACTGATGAGTCACTGCATAGGCATACAACGATGGATTGATTGATTGATTCATCCTTCCACTGCGATGCCACAGCATACCTGAATGACAAGAAAACTCTTGTGTGACAGTGTCTCTCAACAGCAAAATGATTATAAAAGCATCACAAATATAGAGAAGTATTGTTAAAGCTATTTTTGCTAAAAGTGAACTATTTTGCTCTCAACAAAAGGTATGAAATCTAGATCCTGTTTGCAGCTGCCATAATCTGCTGAGCACTTGCAATTCAATGGGGAGAAAAGAACTGTGCTGAAGTGCTTTGGTAATGATCCTTCTGCCTGAAGAGTAACTGAAACTTTCAAAACACTCAAGATGTGCCCATTTTTACATTCCTGATCGTGAAAGGAAACAGTGTTTTTCTTCAGAAAATGTCAGATAAGATACGTGCTCTGGTTTTGTACCTTTTCTCTAGCTTCCCTACCCAGATATCTACTAATTCGTACAGCTCCATGGAAACAGAACAACTGACTAAAATCAGTTAAAGACTGGGAAGAAGCTACAAAAGGGAATTTGAAGGAGCTTTTGGGTTTGTCTTTCTTTCAGGGAGTAACAAGCGAAACTGATACTTAAAATGTATTTAAAAGCAGCAAAAGATAAAAGCATGGCTGTCCATTTTTCTATGATAAATTAGGCTGGCATTTAAAAGGAAGATACTGCAGATGAAGGCAATTGGAATTTTCAATCAGAACTCAGTTCTAATTTGGCTTAAAGAACTGAAACTTTCCAGAGAGATGAGGTGTTGCTTTCATCAAAGTTGATGAAAGGGTGCACACAGACCTACAGCCAGTAAGCAGCTGGTCACAGAGCTCAATATATTATGTTGGAGACAGGTTGATACTACTGTTCTTCCCAATATATCTTTATACTCTTGTTTTCATTCCAAAGATACTGGTTTTACTCCAGTGTAGTACTGAGAAAAGCTTCGAAATGCTGAAAGTATCTTAGGAGTGCAAAATTTTTTCTTCCTTGCTTGGCTATTAATACTTAAATATTACCTATAGACAGAGAAAAATTTATATGACTTACAACCTGTTTTCTATTCTCAAATTATCTGAACAGGGTATTATGAAAAAGATATTCATGCTATGAAGGTTCATCTAAACTCTAGATAAGTTTATACTCTAAGTGTCTATTAAAAATAGAGCATATCTTTATTCTAACATTCCAGAGCTTATTTAGTATTTGATTTTTTATTTTGTTCCAGTACTCAAACTAAGACAATTTCTGAGTACCAAAAGATGTGCAGAATACCAGAAAAAGTAAACAAATATTTCAGCAGAAAAGGCAAAAGTTCAGATATGAAGGAGGGGATGAAGATGTATTTATTTAGTCATCAGATCAGATGAGAAGATAAATTAATATAGACAGCTCCTAGATCCACTGTTTCAGAGTGTAATTGGAATCCCTCAAACATGTCTCTTAAAATCAGATGTCCCTTCAAGTTCACGCACATATACTACTCTAATACCTACATCTGTACCTGGATATCAAGGGAGAGCCATAAAACCTACATGAAGTGCTGACAGGGAGGTAGTTGGGACAGTTCCACTGTTGTCAACAAGGAAGAAGGCAATGTTTTGCTAAGAGCAATTAGATCTTCAGTAGGTGATTGTCTGAAGATGTGTATCTGGTTCCACTTTTTATGTGGATGGCTGAGGGCCACATTTCCCACTTCTCTACAGTGTTCGATCACAATCCCAGAACTAGTCACAGACTGGCTAAGGCTAGAAGGGACCTTTGCAGTCATCTTTCCCAATCCCAAAATAGATTCTCAGGTAGGTTATGCTTTGGTGAAATGATATGGGAATGGAGAGCTGTTCTCAAAGCTCTGGTTCCTTGACAGCTGGGACAGCCCCTGAGCAGTTCCTGGGAAGGAGAATGCTGAAACAGGAGATGCGGAGCAGAACAAACCCAGGCCACTTCCCTGTGCAAAGGGAGGTGCCAGGCAGAGATGGGCACGGTGCTTTGACGGCTCTGCTGGATGGTACAAAGGTCTGACCATCTCTGAGGTAGGGTGATTAAAAAAATGCAGAGTGAAGCAGAGGCAGCAGGCAACAAAGCAGCCACGTGGAAGAATGGAATCTGTGAATAAAAGCACATCCCCTTACATACTGTGCTTCAGGAACAGTACTTTGACACAACCCTATTTATTTCACAAAGGAAGTACAAAGAGAGATTCAACCTCATTGTCATTTTCTCCTCTAACACAAAGGATCCTCAGGACTCTAATTACTAGCTAGCTTCTCACATCAAGAAAGGGAAATGCTAGTAGGAGACATGGAATTTATTTTTAAGAAGATAAAACTGTGAGCAGGTTTTTCTGATGAACCACAAAAGAGCAGATGCCAGCATGTTTAAAAAACTCCAAAACAGACACAGTAATTTTAAATAACACTAAAAGACAAGAGGTGCAAAAGGGGATCAAAGCAGCATCTGGTGGTTTCTGAGAAAAAGAGAAGCTGAATTTAAAAACAGCGTTAAACCTTTGTTGGATTAGCTGTTATCAAAGGCATCAGTAGAAAAGCATCAGAGGAACTGATGAAGTGACCAGCAGCCTGCCTGTCATAACTCAAAAAGTTTTCTGTGAAGTAACCAATGATAGTCAAACTTTTGTTCTGAATTTGCTAATGGAAGAGACCTATAACTTGAACTTCAAAGCTCAGAAATCATGTTTCACGAATACAGTTCAAGTCAGTCATCTGGATACAAAATTGAGCCTGCCATAATTCTTTAACAGATTTTATATTTATAAAAGATATCTATTCATAATATACTGACACTCAAAGGAAGAGACATGAGGCTGTTCCAACTGAAACATTCTTTTTTCTTCTTTTCTTTCGTCTGCCAGAAGAAGAGCTTTCTTTGAATTACAGCCAGAACAAATGGTTGTAGGGACCAGGAATGAGGTTCCTAACAGTCACTCCTAATCATCTAAACATGTTAGACCTCTAGGGCTCAAGGCAGTCTCCAAAAACTTGCCAATACTATGCAGATCTGGCACAATCCTTGTAATAGAGGCCTCAGTCTAAGTAGTTAATTTGAGTTGGCCAAAGACCAAGCTAGAAAATGAAGCTGCTGTCAGGCAAGAGAAATGAATGCGAAGGCTGTGCTGACAAATTCATGGTATACTCGCAACCAAGGCCATGTGCACTCAAAGAATTAAATGAAGAATCACAGGATGACTTGCTACTTTTAGCCTGGTTAGTAATGCCTAGACAAAGCTGATGTACACTACCTGTACTAAAACCAACATATCTAAAGATTATGTGAGGCTATTTACTCATCTTTAAACTGAATGGAAATAGATCCAGTTTGTTTCAAAGCAGTGATTCACACTGGCTTCACCCATACAAAATGAACACTGAGGTGGTACAAAATTACTAGATTCAGTGGATCTTTGCAGAAATGAAGAGCTTTACATATTCTAGTCTTACTACCGTAGATTTAAGTTTGCCATACTTGCATCAGTTTCAGCACAGACTGCATGAGAAACATAGGAGTAGAGAAAATTCATTACTGAAGAGAAACCAAGAAGAGAAAGCAGGTGCCTCTGTTTATCATTTCTGCTTTCGAGACCTTTCTAGAGCTGAACAAATGCTCTAGAGAATGAAAAAGAGGACAAGGAAGTAGTGATTAGATTTGAGGATAGGTTTTCCTGGTTTCTTTCTGGGTGTTTTTGTTGTTGTTGGGTTTTGGGAGGGTTTGTTTTTGTGTCCTTTTTCTTCCTTTTTTTTTTTTTTTTTTTTGAGAAGAAAACCCAACACAAGATGATGGTAATGCTTAAGCTAATACACTGCTTCACTGCTTTCAGTGTTATCTATGTTGGAAGAAGTTTTGGGACAGGGTGAGCTCTGCTTCCTTTCAAGAACTCTCCTGAGTGAAGAATCTTAGAAGGAACTTAACAGAAATTTTACAGTGTTGCACTAATGTAACAAAGTAGGGTAATAAAAAAGTTTTAACGTTTCGATACTTCACCCACTGGGCAACCACAAATATTGCCCTAAGTAAAAGGAAAAATAATTCATCGTGGGAAGGAACACTTTTGCCTCAGAAATTATGGTTACTTTTCTCAACAATTACAAAGAATTTTCTTCAAAAAAAAATTGCAAGTATACCACAAAATAGGCATGCAAGAAACAAACAGACCAAACCAACCAATGAACACCTCACAATTCTGACAGATTTGTTAGTAAATAAAAAAAAAAAGCTTAGAAAACAGTGACTCTAATCTACCCAGAGTAACACAATCAAAAATTTCCAACAGGGACAGGACAGTGTACTAGTGATCCTTAAATGAACTGCTTAATCCCCTCTTAGACTCCCTGAAGTGTCTTAAAATTTGGCTTGCATTGCTATAAAAGGCCTCTGACTTTCGTATGGAGAGCACTTTTCTGGTTTTCCAGAAATACTGAGTAAATATTCAAGATCCTTCTTGGCATAACATGCTGAAAATTCTTTTTTGCAAAGGCCTTTTAAATTTTAAATGCTATGAATGTATTTTCTCTCTCCTACTTTTACCATGTCATCAAGAGTCATCAGCAAGTTCTTGGAGAAATAAGAAAAAAGTGGATTGTTAACAACATGTCTGCCTTCTTTAAGGACTTGATATGAAATAAACTGTAATGTTTGGATGCAAAATTTTAATGCTTCATGACATCAGGAGAAAGCTTAAAGCAGAACTAAATATTCAGAAGTCTTATCCAGGAGTAGGTGAAAGGAAGCTTCACTTAGGGCTATGGGTACTGCCATATGCAACAAAACCAGTGTTTGAACAAAGAAAATAATAACCTTTTATTATGATTCAAAAATTGCTGGTGACTTAGTCCTTCTAAAAGCCATACTCAGGCTTTAGGATTAACACATTTTTCTGCTGCATGAAATGCTAACAGAAAGTTGATTACAAAGACACAGTCTGTTATCATTAAAAGATTTTGCTGCATTCAAGTGAAGGTTATTAAACACTAATGTATACCACAAGCTTTCATACACTTTCATCTAGCCTGTCATCCCTATGCTACCTTATAATCAATAGAGATAAATTAGCTCCTCCAGAGGATTATTAATTTTATTTTGTCTGAGAAAAGTGAGATAACTTAATAGCTTAAGACAGAACTGATGTAAGAAGAATGATCTAGATCTTTCCACAACATGGCTCACAATAAAGTAAGTGTGAATAGAACTGCTAAATTTTCACAGTGACTGAGAAAAGTAGGAATTTTACAGAGGCCATCAAAGACCTTCTGTGCTTTCAAAATTAGGTCATATCCTGGGGTTTCAGGTCCCAGCTGAGAGTTTCATTCTCAAGAGTGCAATGCCACTGGGGATTCAAATTGAAATGCAGATTCACATTTTTCAACACATATGAGTTAAGACTTCTTGTCTAAGAACAAAGTGACAGATCTGCAGCCTATTGATGATCTTTGGCAGAGATCAGGTCATTCTTTATATGCACATATCAGATTAAGCTGTCTAATCAAACTCATCTATTTTTCAATTAGACCAATCTGCCCAGGTACCTCCTAACAGAAAGTCAGACATCTATTGGCATAGCTAAGGTCACAAAGGATTTCAGGGAAATCCTCCTGATTGAAAAAAGATTACAGTTAACAGGAGGAAGTATTTTTCTTTTTATAAAGAACACTAAAGAAGAGTTTATTTCTTAGATCCTTACTGCTGTTTAACCACAATGTCATTGTCTGCTGTGCCGCTATTACATCTCAATGAGAACCTTCAGAAGAAACTGATATTTCACTGAAGTTGTACATCACTATATGTGTTATACTGCAAAGTGAAATGTGCTCTTTTGCATTTAAATGAGAAAGGAGATGAAAACATTAAATTGTGGTTCATTACAAACAAACATAATACTGTCCATTTGTTATACTCTCTTCCCCTGACTCAGCTGATGAGCAACCAAATCACTAATACAAACTTGATACCATTTGATAGGTTTGTGCCTTTACCACACTTACAGAAAGATGTTGATTTGCATCCTGCAGAGTAACTAATATTCTGTAGCTAATTGTGTGCATTGCCATGACAGAACATCTAAAGAAGGACATTACCACATACATCTCAGAGGGAATAGGAAGATACTTCATTTACAGCCACCCATCTGTCTAGTCACAGCAGAATTACATAGAAACACAATGCACAAATTACTATGTCCTTCAGGAACCACTCTCCCATCACAAAAGCCTGGCGCTCTGCACAACTCGATTCACATACCAGTTCACTGTGTTGCAAGATTCTGTACACTGCATGCTTGATGACAGGCACAGAAATCCAAATTAGAGAATTAGAGGGGAGAAGATAAATGCAAAGCTTAATATCAACATAAGGAGAAACAATTTAGCTTTATTTTTTTCCCACTACAGTATTTATATTGCTGATGTCACCCAGTGGGACACTGTCCTGTGAAAGTGAAAAATACTGCAGAGGTCTTGTCAAAATGCAGTTGAGCAAAGATGAATGTTTTGCTGGAGAATAAAAAATAAGTTTGTTTTCAGATTTAGATGACTCAGAGGATTTTAATAGCAATTAACTGTTGAGAATATTGATAACTTATAATTCATCATAAACATGAAAGTAAAGGCAAGTCATTATTGCACTGACTTCTCAGTGGCACACTCAATAAACACATCTTTTTTTGAAGAGTCAGAGAAAGCACTCTAATGTATAAGCAAGGGACTCCACAGGGCATCCTTCCACCACACTGCAAATCACTGAGGTCTTGAAGCTAGTGCTGACCAAGCTCCTGTGTCTGCACGAGGCAGCTCAGCATGGTGCACATGTCCTAACAAAAATGTAACATTACATCTAAGGTAGAACATTTCTCAGCAGTAAAATAGTTTGAATATGGCATCATACAAATTCGGTTGCATTGCTTTTACATTACTTAGTTGTATGCGACATCCCATGACTCCAGAGCTGATGTGATGTTGCCAGCTTCAGCATTTCTGCAGTGGCTACCCATTATGCAATACAGTTGTACACTGCTGACAATACAAGATCAGATCAGGCTTGGAAAAATGTCTTTATTGCACATGAGATAGTCTGTATTCTGAACAACTGCCCTACTATAAGAAAAAGTTTCTTCTGTTCTGTATGCTGACATATTTGCTTTGGTGCATTTGCAAGTATAGATGTGTTTGTGGGAGGCATTTTCATGTTTATATTTCTGGCACTAAGTGTCAGATCAAATCCTATCACCCTATATGGATTTCTGCTTCATACAGTTTTAATCTGCTCAGCTTCTTCTTCTGGCTGTTCAATCCAGACCAGATTTCCTCCATTTGTTTATAAAAAACAACTGCAATTCCATCCAAGTATTAATATTCTCATGATGTTATTCAGTGAAAACAACCAAAATATCCACAGACAGAAAATAAAACCCTCATTTTTGCTCATATTTCCAAAATTTCCATGACTTTTAGAACTTGCTATACAGATTCATCAGTTATACCTCAAATTTTGTGCCTATAATGTGAATCTTTTTTGATGATTTTTGTTTAGAGAAATAAGTTCTGTTCAGTAAGGAAAACTGCATCTTAGGTAGAACTGGAAGGCACTAACACAGGCTTTGGTCTCCCCTTCCCAGTGGAAAAATGGGAGGAAGAGTGTTAGAAAAGAAAGAGGTGCCAAAAGAAAACCTTTTATCCTTTAGTTGAATGAACCTTGAGAGACTCTTCATGACTACCATCACTGAGGAGGTGGGGAATAGGAGATTTCCACATGACTTGAATGAGGAAGACTCAGTAATCTGTGTCAGGGAAAGCTTTTGTACAGAGGTACATTTGAGGTTTTGAATGTCTCAATAGGGGAGCAAAGAAGACCCCTGAAAAGAGGTGAGAGGGTGAAAATAGGGGAGTGGTTTAAATAACACTGGAGAGAAGGATGGAACAATAAGGTAGAGAGAGATGGGAATGGAGGAGGGAAAGGAGGGAAATCAGGAGATGGCGCACTTCAGCAGGATAAAACCTGGTGGTGAGTTGGAGAGTTGACACATGAGTACCCCAACCATATGGAAGAGGGGAGGAGGAGGGGAAAAATGAATGCAAAAAAGGAGTTCTGGTTCTGGCTTCAGGCTGTGAACTGGAAACTGCTTATGAGAAGTTATTATCCAAGTTACAAAATGTGGGACACGCTGGAAACATTTTGTAAAATTGCTGCATAACTGGGCCACCAAGATTCAATACTTATTTTTGCTATACCACCAGTCATGAGAAGTACTTACACGAAAATATCAATCATGAAAAAAGCCTCAGTGACCAGTGAATATATTCTGCACTAATTCAAAGATTTTGGCAATTAAAGGAAGGGTTTGTACAAGTTTTAAAAATGTAAGGGAGGATGTCCCTAGTAATAGTGAAGCTTATATGAGAGGTCCTTGTTTCAAGTACAGAATGTTTTATCCTAGATCATGCTACTTCAGCAACAGAACCAATTAGTGACACAGCAGCAAGACTGGGGTTATCTATTTAAAAAAACAAATTAATAAAAAATAATTATGAGGAGACTGGTCAGACAAAACAACACAAAGAAAAAAAACCAAAAAAATTACAAAGTTATAGAGGCCTTTGGACCAGAAATACAGACACAGCTAATTGCTTAAATATATCACAGACACACTCTTACACAGACACATTCTTAATCTAGGCAAATGTGTGGTAATTTCTATCAATTTATATTCACTGGCAGCCTTTGTGTTCTTTCTCTGGCATACAAGCCACACACTTCCCAGGCATATCAGCCAATTAGGAAGGGGTCAACTTTCCAGGTTACGTTAAACTTAAATTTTGTTCAGATTAAAAAAAAAAAGCTACTGTGTCAACTAAAATTGTTGACAGCAAGGCATGCACTTAACCAGCATTCCTGTCTGAGGATAATTCAGCTGTGGCACATTACTAGCCTGTTTCTGAAGCTCAGTGCAGTAAATAGTAGCTCACATTCCCAGAGGGATACAAGGCTTGCAAGATATTTTCTGAGATAAAATATTCCACACATGGCATCTTTTCACCTATCTAACAGTTAAAGAACTGTAATTTTAAGCAGCAAACTCAAGCAAATGGGAATTAGTAGGTTTTCATAAAATCCCATATCAAATGGGGGTCAAATTTCAGTAGGAAGACAATTGTCTGAAATAATGTTGTGGTTTAACCCCAGCCAGCAATTAAGCACCATGCAGCCATCGTGTCAAGATGGGAGAGAGAATTGGAAGGGTAAATTTGAGAAAACTCATGGGTTAAGATAAAAGAGAATTTAATAGGTAAAGAAAAAGCTAAACAGAGAAACAAAGCAAATCAGAGAATTCATTCACCCCTTCCCATGGCAGGCAGGTGTTTGGCCATCTCCAGGAAAGCCAGGCTCCATTACATGTAAAAGACTATTAAGATGAGAAAAGGCCTTTACTCCAAATGCCTCCCCTTTCCTCCAGCTTTATATGCTGAGCACAATGCCATACAGTAGGGAATGGACCTCATCAGCTGGGCTCAGCTGTCCCAGCTGCGTCCCCTCCCAGCTCCTCGCACACCCTCTGTCTCCTCACTGGTAGGGTGGGGTGAGAGGCAGAAAAGGCTTTGGCTCTGTGTAAGTGCTGCTCAGGAGCATCTAAAATACACCTTTGTTATTAACACTGTTCTGGTCACAAATCCAAACCACAGACCCATATCTGTGTTAGTGTGAAAAAATTTAACTCCAGTCCAGCCAAAATCAGCATAAAGAATGGAGATTTTATTCCAAAATTGATTTTCAAAACAACCAAGGAGACATGCTCTCAGTGACCTAACAGCCCTAAACAACTTCACTGCTGTTTCTCATACACAGACTCTTCTGTACCCATTAGGCTGATAACTGGAAAAACTCACTTAATTTTACAAAAAGAACTTCCAGCCATTATCAAATTAATCCCCTAAACCTGAAGGCAGGCTTCCAATAATGCCAGTGCAAATATTAGGAAAGCTGTGCCCTTCCGATGGCAGGGAGATTGGAACTAGATAATCTTTAGGATTCCTTTCAACCTCAGCCATTCTATGACTAAGAGCAGTCCAGAATTTTCCCTTAAGCCAGAGGGTCCTGAAGAAATAATTTGATGGGATATTGAGTCTTTTTACAGCCACTAAAAATAGAAACACTGTCACATTAGTCAGTGGAATTGAATAAGCCAAAATATTTTAGGTTTGCAGAAGGACTGTCCATTTGATCACAGATATTAAGCACCAGTTTGAAAGAGATGGGGAGGAGCAGAAAGTCCTGACTGTTGCATTTTCATGTCCCTTCCTGCTGAGCCACCTCCCCTGCTCTTGTTCTGGGGCACAACCTACGGAAGTTAAACTCCAAGTATGAAGCTCAGGTTTGTCCACAGCAGCTATGCCTCCATTCACACTCAGCAATGAATTCCCTGAGAAGCCCAGGACTTCCCAAGACCAGTCTTCTACACAGATGAGCTAATGGACTGGCTGGAGACAAGGGATTGACTTCAAGCTAAGCAACTGACTGATCTTCGAGCCACCTTCTGTCACAGTTAATTATCCGACTGAGGAACTGCAGATACATAAGCTCTCCAGGTGGGAATTTTAAAGGGATGTAGAGATACCCCCAGGCAGTTCCTTCAGTGCCTCGTTCAATTTGTGAGCTTAAATGTCTTGATTAATGTCCTGAGTATAGTGCCCCACTCAGATCCTACTGGGGAATTAATCCAATTATATGTAGGTAAACCACATGAAAACAGCCTGTAGAAACTTGCTGCAGACACAGAAATGTCCATCTAGGACAGTTTTTCACACAGACTTTTGCAAGGGTAAGAAGATGTTTCCTATGCCATTTGAGATAGCTCCTGAAAATGCACCATGAATGCAATGGGGCTGCCGAGCAGCACCACAAGCCAGTAGAAGAGTGCTTTGGGGAGTCTTGTCCAAGCTACCAATACCAAATCCTTGTGATAAGGACTCCCATTTCCATCCAGATCCAGATTGTTTGGGTGATTTCATTCTAAACTCAAGTATTACAGGATAGCAAAGCCGAAGTTTGGTGGGTTTTTTTGTTTTTTGTGTTTTTTTTTTTTAAAAAAAAAAAGTATTCTGCCCATTATACATGTCACAATACTTAGCAACAAAGCAGAGTAATCCAGAGAAGGTGTGGATCTCACTTAACTCTCCAAACAGCCGGGGGAGAGTGTTAACATTATTTCTCCCACCACACACCCAAGAAGGATGTGTTGTGGTAAGGAATCACAGCAAGATGGGAACTGCAAATGACTAACTCTGTTTCTCATCTTCCCATAGTTTGTGTTACCACAGAATCCATAAAAATGCAAGATGACATCCAGAAAGAGTAGGCAACATTGTATTTAAAATCCAGCTCAATTTTGGAAACTGAAAGCTTAGTAGTGTTTGTTTAACAAGATTCAGCACAAAGCCAAGAATTGGGAAATGGCAAATCCTGCACGACATCTGCCAACAAATGTAATCTCCCTAATTCTGCTTTACTCTGTATTGTTAAAAACCCCCAAACCTTAAAATCCAATAAAGTTCTTTTTTTTTCAGTCCTTCTAGTCTCATTGTTAATTTCCATTACATTTTCACAGGAACCATCAGACAAATGTTTCCAAAAAATGAAGTCTGAACAACTGAATTAAGTAATAAAGCTCCTGCAAGTAACAGCAAGTTTTAAAGTGTCAATGTTAATAGCACACCAGGTCAGTTAATAAATTTCAGTTTATGTAAGGTAATCTTGCCCTATTTAGGTATGTGCATGTCAAAGGAAAAAGTTAAGGGACTCTATGATTTTTTTTAAATTTTGAATTATCACAAAGACCACATTTAAATCATAGAGACCTGCTGTGTCTTATTACCAAGCCTATATTTCTAGGAAGAACTATAAAGAACAGACTTACAGATGTATACACTTCCAAAATGAGCACTGAAGTATTGAGTAAACTTCCACTAAGCAATACTAGCTAATGCTTGGGAGAACTCTAGAAGCCAACAGAGACCTCTTCAATTCATATGCTCAAAATATCCAGCTTTGCCTTTTTGGATTATTAAATTTCCTAACGTATTAGTCTTCTTTACAGCTTTTCTGTACCTGGAACTACCAAACACTCAAGGATGCTTCAGTCTGGCTGAGAGATAAATAGAAGGGAGAGATATAATAGAGGTTTAAATTCTCAGCAGTTTGAAGAAGGTGCATTTAGACTGCTCATTCTCTTTCCTGATAAAGGGAGTAAGGGAATGCCTTACTGCCAAAACAACCAATCACCAAAGAACCCTGTAAACCCAACACCAGAAAAAGCAAGGAAGGAAAAAAACATAATTTGTGTCACAGAGCAAATTAAGGTAACAAAGTACTTGTAAATTTTTACAGTGTTTCAAAACTGACAGGAAAAATCAATGGACAAAAAGCTTGGTTTGGAATCATTAAATACAAACCTAGCATTATGGCTCAGAAAGCCCTGGAAAAGTTTCTGTGCAATGTTTCTTCCAGTTTAGACTCTTCCTTAGGTTGTCAATACCCTATTACTAATCTGTTTAATGCAAGATATCCATTGGCTGAATATTAGATCTAATCTGATATGCATCTGAATATGTTCTTATTCCACTGTCTTGTGGTTTTAAATCCAAGCATTTTAAAACTATATATATACTGGCTTGTGCTATTTTTTAAATCAATCTTTGTCTAATACATACAAAAACAAAATAAAAATATGAACTCACATATGAAAATCTCAAAGAGATAATGGGCACATCCTATAGCTAAAAAGACACCCTGTACTCAAAAAAAAAAAAAAAAAAATCAGTGTATCAGTCTCAAGCAATAGATGTAATCTTTTTAAATATCCATCTCCAGCAGCTGTTGCATCAGCAGCAGCTTCTCTCCCTGGTGGTCACTGAACAAGAAGCCTTTTCCTGAAAAATACTTTACTGGAAATTATTGAAATAAAGTAATATGCATTAAAAAGTTTATTTTTAAGAGCTTCTCTGCATCTTAAGAAAGCACTGTTAAATTCCTACATGCTGCTGTCAACACAAGGTACAAAAAAGAAGACTCATGTCAGTAAAACTTAAGATCCTAATTTGATATCAGAAAATCCTGTACTTTGTATTTCTAGCAGTGGGATCACCAATCTACCATCTTCTTACATACAATACACTCACCTTTTAAAAAGGAAGCACTGATTTTGTATGTTCCATTAAGTAATTCTTTTTTTCCTTGCCTTTTTTTTCATTTTCATACTTTCTCATTTCCACTTCTTGGTTACTTCTCTCCCATGTTAGAACCACCTTTTTGATGAACCATCAGCTTACCCTGGCAATCCTGCAATATCACTCTGAGTACAGCACTTGCATTTGTACTTCACAAACATCCAGACACCTTTATGGTGTTCTTAAAAGAATAAACTTCAAATAATGCTACATTCAAAGTACTGATGTCTAGAAGGAAAAAAGATTTATGTATACTCATTAGAGTGCTTCTTCCAGATATATTAAAAAAAAAACAACAAAAAAAAAACCTCCAACAAAAAGCCACAACTCTAATGTGTTCAAGTTAATGGATTAGCAACCAACACAATACTACTACTACTAGTACTACTATCATCACCTACGTAAGGAGTGTGGCTAGGGAACAGTGATCTGTAGAGAGATACATTAAACAGTGCAGATTCGCAAAACTCTGCACAAGAAGAGTATTTGTGGGGAGCCACAAACTGTGAAAGAACGTTTCAGCAAGAAATTAAACCACACATTTGCTCCCATTTGTTAACATGCACCAGCCACAGCAGTGCAATTGCATTTCATTGTTGCCCTTCTGTATTTACTCGTGTGTTGAAGGCAAAGTATTCACAAAGTGTTTCAATACACATTGTAAAAAAAAAAAAAAAAAAAAAAAAAAAAAAAAAAAGGCAGGAAAACCTTCAATTTGCCACATCAAATGAGAGACTGGTGCAGCCTGGAGATGCTGAGCCTTTGCACAATTTCTCATCTGTGAACTTCAGACTATGTAATCAAAAGTTACACAATTAATTTCTGCACCTTTAACCATCCCTGTGGCCCCTCCAAGAAGTCAATTCCACGTACTGGTCTCAACATGATTATTTTATTGACATTGCTCTGCTGAAAGACTTTTGCAAATACCATCCAGTTTTCCAGCTCCTTCTAAAAGATCAGAAGATGCACCTTGCATAGTAGACGGGAATTTACACTGATGAGTGCCTATTGTCTTGAATACAAATGCTGCTGACAGTGTTTGCCCAAAGCTAAATGTGTATGACTGTAATAACTAACTGCAGTTAGACCCTGAAAGCAGACTTGTATTGGAAATAAAAATATGGTTGTACTGGAGAATAGCTTTTGCTTGAACAACCCTCAGGCTAAGATCTTCAGGGCCTCCTAATTAGGGAGGATGCACTGAGCTTGAAACCTGCAATTCCAAATAAAGCAGCTGGAAAGGGCACATAACTTCTACTTGGAAGCAGTAGCAAGAGTGCTAGGCTATTGCTGCTGGTAGCAGATCCTGCAGGTTGAGATCCATTTCTGGCAGACATCTGCAGGTAGCAAACCATCCAGGTCCATGGGTTCATTCATGCAGTGGGAGGCAAGTTAATGGATTTCACAACCAGAGCACAACATGGCTAGGACACTAACTTACAAATTTCTATTTTTTTTTTTTTTCAAGTACAGAAATAAGTTTATATTGTGCTAAACCACCCAGATAGTATCCCTTTCTTCAAGCAACCTATTTGTATAGCCTTTACTGTTTTAGCTGTCCACATGACATTGGTTGCTGCTCTTTCAGCTAAAAGTCATACACTGAGGTCAGCAATAAAGCTGACTATATTATGCTACTCACTTGAAAAAATATGTTTAAAAGATGTGAAATCAAATCATAGTATTTCTCCCAAATTTCTCTAAAGAATAAATCATTTTCAAGTATCTCCCAGAATCTCTCATATTTTTGATCATAAAAAGGATGGAATCATTTTAAAACTACTTAAAAAGAAAAGTCATTGGAATTCAACTATAGTATGCTCACTAAATCATGAGTATATAAAGAAAAAAATATCAAAGTTACTTTAAAAATAAAAAAAAGTCTTATTATGATCTCTGAGCTGCATAACACATATAGTCAAGGGGATTAATTTTATCCAATTGGATGATACCAAGAACAAAAGGGTAAAAAAAAAATTCCAACAGGATATGACTATCAAACAAGATACTTGATTATTTCAAGCAGCAATGCAAAGCATATCCTTCATGAATAACTTACTGAAAATACCATCTCCTTCACAAGGTATGCACAAAAGTATTAAACGTGCTCTCAAGTAGAAATGTATCATCATAGTGGTTTTGAGATTGTGTTATACATGTCAGATCAGAAAGCAGCAATACTGGAAATATTATTGAAGCACATGTCCAACAATGAACCTGAAGTGATTCTCACAGCACCACAAACATGAAAATAAATTAACTGTAGGCATCATAATGTTTTGAGGCAATTTTAGAGGCTTGCTTATCCTTGTGTCTGATATAAATATTTTTACATCAGTATTTTTTATTTTGAAACAGCTAATTGTACTGAATTATAAAGCAATTCTAAGAAATATACGCATTTAAAATATTCAGATAATCTGAATGTATGCAGAGATTGTAAAACTAGACTCTTGCTTCAGCACATCTAGAGTAGAATAAAAATACTTTTAAAATGGGTATTCTGTCATGGCACTAGGAAAAAAAAAATATTAAGGTGTTTACCGACTTCTGAATATGCAGAAATCAAATAATCATTCAGTTTTCTGGATGGAAATTAGAACACAAATTACCTCAGAAGACAATTTCACTGCCTTGTCTCCTGACCCATATCTGTATTTTTTTTCTTCAGATCATTGGTTTTAATAGCACTTCATAGTTTTTATGACTGCAAGACAAATTAATTTAGCTTGTCTAGATCCATTTTCAGTGTTTTAAATGCTTCACCCCTATATGCCCGCATATTTAAGGTGCATCTTACAAACAGAAACAATAAGGTGGCACACCATTTTCTCAAAGCTTTTCTTCTGTTTTAAGATGGAGATATAAAAATGCAAGCAGTATCTAGAACTTCCACATCTTTAATAATGTGATTTTGCACTTTTCAGAAAATCTGCAGAACCAACTAAACTCATCACTTAGACGACTTTTTAATTGAAAAGCTAAATTTCATTAATGAAAGAAACAGAGAACTGCTTATGATAGCCATGATTACCGTGTAATAGAGCAGATAGAGCTTGAGAACACAGCACCCTGCAAAACCAAAGCAGACTTTTAGGGAGTTTAATGCTAGGACTCAGGCTTGCACAGGGAATGCTTGCAAATGGGAAGTGCTGAAATGTCTGAAGCAGGGACTGTCCTGGCTCCACACGCTCCTCTCACAGCTGGAAGTTACACAGGGAACAGCAGAAAGAGAAACCTTCCTAATCCACTGGTGTTCACAGTCCTGTATTTTCTAAGTTGAAAGTAAAAGCACTTTACATTAGTAAAACTGTGTGTTAGGTATGGCAGTAAAGGAAAAAAAGAACATTTTTAGTCATCCTGCAAAATATCTGTGAACATGAGCCAGGGGCCTTAATACCCTCCTATACACCACCATTTTGGCTTCTGCAGGTTATAAAATAATGCAAAAGGGGCATAAGGAAACAAAATCCCCAGAATTAGTTTTAAATCATTCCACAAAACTGGAAAGTTGCCTGCCTTGAGGAAACAACTTACATGTGGTAAGAATCTTCACTGGCTTTGGCAGATTCTCTGCTGCCTATAAGGAGTTTCCCAGTGATTTCAGGATTACATCAAATTGCAGGTTAGCAGTTTTACAGATTCTGTATTTTGTGAGTACAGAATAATTGTTTTATATAACTCAACCCCCCCCCCCCCAAGCAAACAGGCTATGAGTGCCATGGTGTTAATAAAACAGCAAGTTATAAATCAAACATACTCTGTGAATAAAACACAACCAAATGTAATCAATTTGCTTAAACTAATTTTAAGTGTTGTCTGGCAGGTAACATAAATATCCTAAAACAGGCTGAACAAAGAAAAAATGATTCAGTATATCCAAAGAATGACCTTAAGAGACATGGAAATAAATGGGTCCAAATATCATTTTTCTTGTATGTGCAAACATATACTAGAGGCTCTTCAAATAACTTATACACATGGTAGAAATTATCCATCCTTTGTTTGCAACATCTTCAGGAATTATTTTGCAATGCCTGCTACACTGCAGCAGTGACTTTTACTTCTGCTATTGGCAATGTCTTTTTCCAGTTAGATAGCCTGTTTTGCATTCAAGTGAGTGAAAAATTCAGCTGTTACATTTTTCATGATCAGTTAAAGAAGGTCATGTTATTCATAGAGTAATCTCTAGTCCCTATACATGTTCTTATTCCCACTATATTTGCTTTATCCTTACTTCAACTGTTAATGTTTATTAAAAATAAAGATTCCTAAACTGAAATTACAGACAGAGGGTTTTGGATTTTTTTAAGAAAGTATGAATCCCCCATCATTTCAAGATTTTTGTGTCCTAGTAATATTTTTGTCTCTCATTCTGATTCCAAGTAGCACATTAAAGCTGGCAGCCTGGCCCTTGGCAAGAGAAAGTTTTTTCAAATAGATTTACTGTTCAACATGGTGTTTCCCTATATCAGCTTACTTTGGCCAAATTTTGTATACGTGGATCTAACTCAGGTAAAGTCAGCCCTCTTATTTCACAACCAAATTAGTATTTATGGGAGTTCAAACCAAAGATGACTTCTGACTTCATTAGCCATATTACTTCTTTGAAGTAGCTGAAACAAAGTCAAAATTGGAAGTGTATGGCTTCAAAAACACTTCATAATCAATGTGGCCAGATTTATCAATACTGAAGTGAGTGTCTAACCTCACTCAAGTACAGGCCTATCTGCTATCAATGCCATGGATTAGTGCTCTGTCACCCCTTGCTCAAAAGGGATTGAATGGTTTTATAGACTTAGCTTCTTTAAATTTAGCTCACTGCAACATACACTGACAAAATGCAGAAGATCCTAAGCAATCCTTAAAATATTATGTCGGACTGTCTGTATATAATGATTTTGGAAGCACTGGACACATATTTGTTATGGTACAGCAAAGATGGCACAGCAGACTTCCAAAAGCACACATCACTCTTTACCTCTCCAAGTCCTTCTCATATAATACTTTCAATGAATTACATCACACTCCTCTGTAAAAAAAAAAAAAAAAAAAAAAAATCAACTCCACCAAGATAAGACAGAAGGAAAATTTGCTGTTAGATGATAATTCGAGCACCATGTGCTCAGAAAGCACATTAGATGCTTCATAGTAGAATGTTAGACAGTAGAACAGACCTGAAAGCCAGTAGGTTGAAGAAAAAGCAGTTTGCTTTTGAAAAAAACACTCAGAAGGTCACTCCTGAGAAATGACTCAGCTTAAGTTTTAACAGATTTTTAAAAAATAAAACTGGCTAACTAAAATTAAAGCCACCTAAAATAACATACTCGAAATCTCTTAAAAAAAGAAAAAAAGAGATTCATACTCTTTCCAGACAGGAGTAGTATGATGTGTCATTCAACTGTTTAGGGGTTTTATTCCAAGACCTGAGATTTGAGGAATAGGTTTCAAAGTCTGACACTAAAATATTGATTCTCAGACCAAATCTTTGAAATCTGACAGGTATTTAGCTCTGTAACCACAGTTATTAAAGTCCAAAGCTACAATGATATAAAAAAAGAACATGCAGTGACACCATCTTTTCCATAAGAACTCTCATTTTCTCATCTTTCACAAAACAAAGCCACAATACCCTTATCTTTTGTCACCCTTTGAAGTCTTGTTGTCTCTCTTGCCTTTTTTGAACATGGCAAATCATAATAGGTGAAAAAGAACAGTACTTTATAGAAGGAAATCATGTGAAGACAAATAGACTGAGTCAACATCTTTAAAAGAAAGTTCTCTGCTGCAAGGAGAAGTTAGGGAGAACCACAAGTGAGGTATAGGTCAGATTCTACCTGTAGCTACCATTTCCATTGAAAAATAACTGGCTATGTCAGGCTATGCCCATCATCAAATTTACTGAAATGTGAAACGAAATGCTGCCTAAATCACAGAAGAAATTAATTTAAGAAATATTAACAAAAAAACAAAGGTAAAACCCCAAGACCTATAAATCGCTGGAGGCTGGACAAGTACGCAAACATCATTGTATGCTCCCTAGAACTTATATTTTTCCTTCAGCATCTGACAGTGGTGGCTCTCAGATGCACAGTACTATTGTAAAATGCCTCTTTGGATTGATCCAGTGCTATCACTCATATGCTCTAATCGCCGATAGAGGTAGTTGTGTTGTTATTATCATAATCTTCATTACTATTATTAATAGTAGTAGTAGTGTACTTAATAGGGCTCTGGATCCTGGAGCTGAAATATTTCAGTGATGAAAACTAAATACATAAGCCATTTTTCAGTCCTACTCACAGCGTTTGAAGCAAGACAAAAGACAGATATGGCAACTTCTTTAGGCAGAGCCTATCTGTCCAAATGCTCAGGCATTTCAGTTGCATAAAAACCACAACAGAAACAAGTCCTAATAGATATTAAATATTTTCTGTTATCTCTGAGTTCATATTTTTCTCCAAGTACACAAAGTGTCTGTAGCTTCTCTACTTCAGCATAACTTCCCCCTTATATTGAATGGACACAACTTTCCCAGAGATTCCTCACGCTTTTTCTCAGCCAAAAGCAAAATCAATGCTTAATTTCCACCCTTCTAATCTTCAAATGTTTCTGGCACAAGTTTTTTTCTTGAAATACAGTTATATTGCAGCTTTTGAGATCACTCCTTTCGGCTTTTATTCCTACTTCTCTAATTTTGCTTTAACATAACACTGACATGTTTCAAGAAGTTCTTAACTACTGGCTTAAGATAATAATGGCTTAAAAGAGAACTCTTACTTTCTGGCCTGAGAGATCTTTACTTTCTTTTTTATATATCTGTGAATAATTCCATCCTCCTCAGATATAAAGCCTATGACTTATCTCAAGTGCCATGTCTAGCTCCTTATAGTCAGGATACATCTTCACCTTGAGCAATATTTCACCAACCTTTTTAAGAGGTGCAGCCCTTCCCATCTAAACGCACAACCTGTGCATTCCCCAGATTCTGACCCTGTGCCTTCCTTCATTGGAGCAACATCTTTTTCTTCTTCCCTTGTAAGTTGTTTCACCTGCTTATTCTCTGATATAACCATCTTCACTGTAAAAACCAAAAATTTATTACATAAACATAATATAATTGCATGCACTCTACACTAGGGAAGGAAGAGCTTGAACAGTCCATTTTTATGTATCTCAAAGTTCCTTCTACTAAAGTTCTAAAGCCCATATATCAATTTGACAGAAGGGCAAGACGCAGCAGAAATGGTCATGAAACAGATTTATATTTTTTTTTTTAGCTTTAGTAATCAATCCATAAAACCCTAAAATACTGTGGAGGGGAATGGTCCCCACGAAAACTCTCTGAAAAAGATATACAACATAAAATCTATCACTCCTGTTACAGGCAATCAGAATGTTTATAGTCTTCCTTTAGGCAGAAATTCATTCCTTTACTTAAAGAATAAAGTGAAAAGTACAGATAGAAAGCACTACTAGAATATGATTGACTGGCTTCCTAAAGTACGCAATTTAAAAACTTGGGCACCTGATGGCATTCATAAAAATTCAAAGTAACTTTAAGAATTTAGCAAACTTTTTTCCCCTCAGATAACCAGAAATATTCCTTTTTTGGTCTCTTCATGTATAAATAAGAAGGAAATATGTTTCCAACTAGTTTTAGGTTCGCTCAATCATTTTCCAGCTTTCCTGGCAGAGCAAAAATCAAAGAGTATCTTCCCAAACTTTGAATGAAATCATCATAAGTAATGGCCAAATTGACCTCAGCAAACCCAAATTAAACTAATTGCTACTTAGCAATGGGCATATGACATTCTTTGAAAAAAAATGTAGTTACACTTATCTTAGTTTTCAAATAGGGTAAGTATCCACACGACTCAACACCTGGCTTACAAACACCTGATGCAATGCACATATCTCAAAAGGGAAAAAGAGCTCTAGCACAGGAGCTAGGTGTGGCTTATTGACAGAGATTTAAACTAGCTTGGAAGAGGGAAAGGGACAAAACCAGGCTCACCAGTGCTGAGCACTGGGATGCTGTGCCAAACAAGCACTAATAGGATCCCTCAATCTGCTTCAAGAGGTGGGCCCCAGGGATGCACAGTGCACCACATGGATCCTCATGTTTTATCTGTCTGGCTGAGAAAAAGGCAAAAAGGCAAGCAGGGACAGTAGAAAGAAAAGATGCTGTAATCTCTTGTTTTCCAGCTGAATCTTACTGTATTTAGTGCTGCCATTCAGCATTACTCTCCCTCATCTGTCTTGTTGAGACAACTATAGTCCTCTTCTTCACTGTCTTACTACTTAAGTTAAACTATGGCTTTATTTCATGTCTAAATATTTGCAACACCTTAAGATTGAATTATTGTTATTCACACCAGCAGCATGAAAACTGAAACACGTTGTGCTAACACACATTTGAGTGTTATGAACCTTAGAGCTATCTCTACGATTTTAGATTCATTTCTGGGTTATGGGATTCAGAACAGCATATTTAGAAAAAATAGGATGGAGATTGACAAGGCTATGAATTTCTTGTCAAGGCTATGAACTGCTTGTCCTCTCAAAGTGGATAGCTATCACTGTGTCCAGGAACCACCATGACACAGTAGTGGCTACACACATTACTGCCTATACATGTTTGCATCAATTCCATTCTTAGTACACAGACTCACAGACGGCATAAATGGACATAGAAGACATTAAGTCTGTTTGATGGAGACATCTCTAAGAAGGTCACCAGACAGGAGGGCCAGTGCAAGAGGCCACCTCATTTACTCAGAGGTGACTATCAAATGCAGGAACTGATACCTGACTCAAAGTTATTTTTGCTCCCTTAAGGAAATGTCTGTTTCAGTTGCAGGAACCTAACAAAAGCAGAAGTCAGTAAGGCAGAAAGAACGGAAGGAGAACAAGTAAATCTATCCAGATGCCTACAGAAAGACACTCAAGAAAGCTTAGCTATAAAGCTAACACTACCGGTAGGAAGCAGCTCTCTCCCAAAAGGAGCCTGAATGACATGTAGAAGTATAATTCTCTATGTAATGCATACAGACAGAGACACCCTTCAGTTTTAATGCTGATGTCAGAAGAAAAGTGTTGGTTTTTTTTTTTTTCTTTCACATACTGATCAGTTTTCAGAAACATTTACAACATGCAAAATAGACAGCATAGTAACCAACTTTTTTTTAAAATATTTTTAATTGACACATATTTGAGCTAGGTGTGCTTGCCAGGATTTTTCATCCAGGACTGCTCAGCAGATTTGTAAGTGGGTATTGTGACATGCTAACAAATGCTTTATCTCTTCTACACAATTTCAGAATATCCAATGTACAACAAACAAGTCTCTCTTTAGCAAATACCTAGATCAGCTTCAGAGCTTCCAGCAATAGGGTTGAGAGATAAAGATGTGTCTTTCAGTGACTATAAAACAGAGCTTTACACTGGGGAAACAGAGCAGTCCAAGGAGCTGGTTTTGGACCTTTCTTGACAGATGGATAATGATCTGCTCACTGCATTTCTATGATCATGGGTTTAATAATCATAGAAAGCTTTGGGTGGGAAATGTTCTTAAGGATCATCCAGTTCCAACCACTCTGACAGGGGTAGAGTCACCTCCCACCAGACCTGGTGGTTCAAAGTCCCATCCAAGCGCACAACTTATTTTGTGCTTGAAATAAAATTATACATATGTTTCAGTATGTTTAGTGAACTGAGTATTGTGAATTTGTTTCCACAAATCCCTAAAAAAAAAAAAGAACTCTCAACACACAAAAAAAACCCTTCTCATATTTTAAAAATGAGACAAATCATAAGTTAACATATATGAAAGCAGCTCTCTGTGATCACTGAATTTTTAAGTAAAATTGTTTATCTGTGCCGTAAGAAATACACTGTTTTTAGCAGTAGCAGCAAAAGCAATCTGCCAATGACTGTCAATAACACTTCATCAACATTTATACATTACTAATGCAATGTTTCATCAATGCAAAATGATGTAATTGCTTCAGATGTCTGACCTTGAAAATACTAGATGTGGATTTCTGATTTTAAGTCAGCAATTTCAGAAGCCACACAGTTGCACAGTTCCACCAAGGATTTCCAGTATGATCACTGATAAAAACTGTATTCTTATTATTAAGGTAATACATATACTATCAGAGCTAAACAGAAGACTGTAGGAAGGGCAAAAGTCTACTTGAGATCCACAAGCTATAGATTTTGAGCCACCCATGAAGCACACTCCTTAAATGGAAATGAGCAGAAAAGCAGCAGAGATTTTGGAACTTATTAGTGCAACCCCATTCCTAAGCGCACTGCAACAGTACAGCCTGCTTTTTTACACCACTAAACGCAACTTGTCAGTGCAAGGCTGGATCTTAAAACTCTCCCTGAAACCTGTTCTGAACGTCTGGACACTTATCTATGAGTAAAATGGCCTTATGTTTCCACTCACTATTTCCAGATGGAGAGAGGGGATCAGAATTTTTTTTACTCAGGCAAAGTTTGCATGGGGCAGCAGGAATTCAGAGGCCAATTGAAAGAGAAACTGCATTTATAAAGTTTCAAAAAGTGTCAAGTATTTGAAAGCACAAGCCCTTATTATAAAAACCTACCACATCTTTTCCGTGTGTCATCACAGACTATACAGTTTATAGGCCCTAATTCAACTCCCTGCAGTAAAAGCTTCCTTCAAAATTGGATTCAAAGCCTAAAAATTAACGTCAGCATTTCTGAGAGATTCAGCACTCACACAGGCAGATTCTGAGAAACTGGAAGTCAAAACAGGAAGCTGAATTTCAGACACAATCCTGAGACACCAATTGATAGACATTTTTATAAACAGGCTCCAAAATAAATCCTCTTCCTTTCTAGCAGACCTCAGCATTACCTTGGTTACACACATTAAATTGTGCATATATTTTCTTGTAATCACACTGTTAAATTATTTCTCCAAACAACACTAAATGACTGAAGCAGGAAAATAAATGTATATTGTTTCAGACATCTGCTTCCAAACCATAGGATTTTTTGCATATTCCTCGGTTTAGCCAGCTACATTGCTTACAGATTAATGCATAAAGCCCAAAAACCACAGACTGACCACAAAGTACTAGAAACTGCAACGGGCTTCTTTTTATTCACTTTTTTTTAATTAAAGAAGTTTCACCTGCATGCCGTCAGAAGCAATCTAAGAAAGATTTCTTAAGCAATTAGGACAGCAGACTTCAATAAAGGGATTCAGTTCTCTGAAGACAGAGCTCCTATGCTTGTCCGTGTTCCCCACACTTTTGAGATTGTTATTTGATCTGGATTTAAACTCCCTAGCAGTACTCCTTTGCTAGGGCTACCCTCTGATTCCTGGCAAATCCTTCCCCTTTCCAGCCAGCAAGCTGATTTTATTTCTTCAGCTTCAGAAAGATCATATGAGATCTACTTGAACAAAAGGAACCTGATAACTTGACAACCAAAATGCAAATGCTAATACAGCATCCCTGCTGTTCTGGAAGGCTTTAATGTGCTGGTGCAGGAAGAGAAGGGGAGAAACGTTCCAGGGACTTTATGCAAACTTAACAACAAAACCAAGAAAAGTCTCCATGTGTAAACATCTTCACTGATATTAACACCCATTTGCTGTTCCTTTACAGCAGATGCAATCTTCAGTGAAAATGCTTCTGTTTAGCATTGGGAATCTTCTACAAAAATTAAAATCTGCTCAAAGTAAGTATAAATGTTCAGAAGTCCGGAACTTGTAACAAACTAGACTCCAAAACTTGAGAGTATGGATAAACATATTTTGGAACAGAAGTACAATTACGTGATTACGAACAAAAAGATTTCTGCTTACAAACTGTTTTATAGTACATTGCATAGAAATGCCTTCTGCATTATTTTTTAAATAGTCATGAGGACCAGATGACAAAAACATTGGTCTCATCCCCAGTGGTATGCAAACTTTTTAGAGTATACTAACCTTCTACGTTCTATCTGCCTGATGTACCCATAGGCACTATTTTTCATCATTTAGTTTGGGCCATTTCTCACCTACACATTCAAAATAAGGTATCTCAGGTGAAAAAGTTAAAAATAAATTAACAAAAATGTATTTTATTTCCAAAAAGAAAATCAGCTTGGCATTTTGGAAAGTGTCTTTCAAATCCTGCCTATAAAGAACTAGAAATTAAATTACACATGCCTAAATTTTTCTCACAAGCTGCACAAAGAATAACTAGTTCAAACTTCTGATATCTCTGTGATAGCAGAAGGAAAACTACTGGCTCTTGCATAAAATTCTCAGCACTAACACAACTGTACTAAATCCTACAGCTCAGGGAAACAGAAAACCTTTGGCCCACAAAATAACACTTTATGAAGAAAAACATTGTTATTATGCAGTGACAGCACTCAATTTAACTTGGTCTCCTGATCTAGAGGGCTGTACATTCAATGATCACTGGAATTTCACAGACATGGAAATAGAAAATGGAGAACAGATTCTTGAAAAACCTTTACCTTATTTTGCAGTATGCAATTAGAATGCATGAAATTTCAGGGTTGTCTCAAACATTATTTCAGGAACTTACTGATTTGGAAGTGTTTTAAATTAAGTGGGAGTTTCCTGTATGTTTCTCTTTTGATTGCTCCCTCCTCTCATTTTCCCCATGTCTCAACTAATACAGTGCTTGTATTGAGACTTACTGTAGCATGAGCCCGATTTTGATGCAAAATCTTCCTTCTCCAGGATATAGAGGAGGACTGTTTTTCAGTGCACTGTAGAGAACTGCTCTGTCCTCCTTTTGATTCTGTGAGATTTTTCAAGTAAAAAAGAAGACAATACCCCTTTTGTGAGATTCTGTATTTCTTTATATTTTAGGTTTTTTCTTACTCTGAAACCTTATTTCTAGGCCTGAATATCTTGAGAAAAGTAGCAAGAAATATGGATTAGAACTCACACCCAACATAAGAAAGTTATTAATTAATTTCTTTTTTTTTCCTTTTTAGTCACTGTAATAGTCCAACCATTCCTTAGAGCATAAAGCAAAACAATTATATTAAAAGAGTATCTTTTCCCCACATGCTAACCACATGTGGCAGAAAGGCTACAACTTAAGTTTATATTAGACAGGGGAATGAAAAAGTAACACTCAAGGACAGATCTTTAGCTCATTTCAAGGGGCCTTTTTTGTTGCTCCTGGACTTCATGAAAATAGAGGATTCTATTTGAATAGTCTAGTAACTGCTTCAACTCAAATCATGACATATTATGAAATTGCTAATTATTTCACAAAAACCAGTTGAAATTAGAACGTTCAGACAACTAATCGCACCTTGCTCCCCCTTCACATCCAACTCCATTTTGTTAAGGAAACTTCTCACTCTGACCATTCACAGGGCTCCCTGGCAGTCACACTCCCAAGGCCAGACCTTCATAGCAGGGACCAAAGCCCCTTCCCAGCAGGTGGCTCCAGTGACCCGACAGGAGCCCCGCTTGGCTCCCCACTCACCCCACTCACACAGTCACTCCAGGGTTCCCATAGCAGGCTCAGAGGTCTCGTTCCATAAAGCCATTTATACATGGTGGAACCACACAGAAACAGCCTGAGCTGGTGCCCCAAACAAAGCATCTCTGGGCTTTTATACCCTCACAGTCCAAGTGTGCAAAACTCTTGCTCATCTTCCCAAGAGTCCAGCTGCGGCTGCTTCTCTCAGTGTCCATTCAGCTGGCTATTGTCACCTACCCTCACACCCTTTGTTACCCCACAGGTTAGCAGTTCATGGCCTCTTGTCTCGGGGTCTGCCACCCAGAACTCAATTTGCAGCTCGCACTGGAGCTAGCAAACTGAGCTATGTGCAAAAAATGTAGTCCTCAATGATTTCGTAATCTAGAAAATCTAATTAAGCTCTTGGGAAGGTGCAGAGAATAAAACCAAGAACAAAATAAAAACTGTTACTTCTTTTGCCAGGCTTACTGAAAAGTAAAATCCTAACTTAGAAGCCAAACCACTACTGGTTCTATGACACTCAAAAAATAATAGGTATCATCCACTGGGTCTACCTGAAGAGCACTCAGCAAAAGAGGCAGCAGGGTAAGAACAGCAAAGCTTTGTGCCATGAGGGTTGAAAGGGGTTACCTCGTAATAAATTATGGTTGTAACAAAATAAAGCAGGAAGGAAGGTGCCTACAGCAGCACACACCAGCCCATACACTTCTTCAGTATTTCTTCTTGCCTCTTACTGTTTCTAACTGCCTGTGAAAGGTTTACAGAAATGTAAGGCAGATGGGCAAAATCTGCTTGACCATTTGTGTAATTCGGAAGATTTTGCAGCACAAAGAATGCATCCATATTACAACCCCAACTGTTGAAATCATAAAATTGATGTATGTTTCCAAAAAGCCCACGTTTCATTTTTCTCTTGTTAACAAATTTTTTAGGATTGATCTTTTCCTCTCCAAAATACAGTGTAATGCAGTGATCCTTTTCTTGAATTTCTTTATGCGACCATTCACCTTACACCAAACCTCTATAAATATGGTATACCTTCATTTGTCCTGTTTTATGTATGCTACTATCAGTATGCATTTTGTGCAGCTGCAAGTACATACAGGACTATAAATGCCTGGATAATGTCAGCACGTCTGGCCTTTATGAGACGTTTGTCACTCCACCACATTTGATATATGTGGGTTGTCACTATAATAGCAAACTTTTGTATATTGCATAGAACAACTTGTGACTACTGAGCGTGAGGCTGGGCTGCACAGTGCAGCTCTTAACATTTGTATCTGCTCTGTATTTTAATGCACCTGAAATTATGATGAATTTAAACACAAACAGAGGGACTCCTTACCATCAGTGCAATCATTACCTGGCTGCTGTTACTGAGAGACCTTTTGTGTCCTCTTGAACTAACAGACTGGTTTGTCAAATAAAATAATCAACATGTATTTTGATAGAAATCAAACTGATATTAACACACTACACACCCCAAAAAGATTAATCTTTGCAAGGAAAGAGCGTTGACAACATTTGTCAGTTTAAACACTTCCTGGCAATAGCTCAGCTTGTTAAGAGGCAATGAAAGACTGCTCTATTAAGCTCAGGGTGATGCTAAAATGGATTCATATAAGATGATAGCAATTTTCCTTACCACCAAGTGACGCTGCCTGTTGAGAAAGGCCATGGCACACTGCAGGTCTTTGCTATTCATAGGTATTGATTGTAATGAGGAAGACATTTTAATGCTATCTAACATTATAGTGAATTACACAAACAGATATGTTTTTACTAAGAGCTAGGAGTCATGTAAAAATGACTTGGACTGCTGCTTAACTTAATGGCATTTCCTTTTAATTTTAACTGATGTTCCATACAAATAAAAAAATAGATTATATAATCCTTTGATTTGTTTTAATTTAAGCAAAGACTTTGAAAGGGAAAGGGTTTCATAAATGCTACCTCTTTGAATTTACCAAACTACAACTTCCATGAATAAAAGTTTTTTTTCTGATCAGAAGTAGATTAATTTTTGGTCCTTAAGTGAAATTCTGAATTCAGTGTGTGAACCTGCCTCGGTATATATTGCAAGAAAAACCTACTGAGGCATAAAAGAATAAAAAAGAACAACAGAAAAGAGTGCCCACTAATAGAGAGGGAAATGTAAACCTGGTTAGTGTCAAAGGTGAAGAGAGAAGTGGCTTTTTAAACTCATTCAGTATTCTGCAGGCTCCAGACATCATACTGCAGAGTAGTATTTTTTATTTGGGTATCAGTGTTGCCAGTCTAACATAAATCTCTGCTGGAGGGATGTTTTAAACTCTGCACTTTAAATATCCTGCGAGCCAAAACTTGGTAAATTCAGGACATGGGATGAGTTTTACTCTATTTCATAGGGTAGTTTTAGTGCCTAAATAATCCCCTCTGCTAGAGGAGGAAGATCTCTGATGAAAGCAAACCGCTCAAAGAGGTTCCTTATGGAATTCCTTTATAATCAGCCTCATGGAAGCCCTTGAATACCAGCTCCCCTAGCTATTGGCTCAGCTCTGGATTATTTGTTCTTTGCATACACATTACTTGAGAACTTGTCAGAAGTACTTTACATCCAATACCCTCCTTCTATCACAGTGCAGATTTCTGGTTCTAGAAAGGACTCCACCACGTCCACAATGAAAGGAAGCCTTTTTTACAGAAAGTTACAACATCCACAGGTACAGAAAATTATGCTAAAAGGCAAGCCATTCCTGGTCACTAAATAATGATGCCTGATTATTTTCATGTTTGATACAAAGTTCCCTGTTTTAATAAATACCTTTGTATAATTTCAAAGGACTCTGTTGGATTGCATCCGTGCTGATGCAGTTTGACCTCAGTGATTCCATCTGATTTAACAGAATCAGATCAGTGTAGTAAGGCTGCTGTAATGAAAATGTGAAAGAGGGACCAGCAATCTTCATAAATTAACAGGCTTCAGAGTCAATCTCCATCTTTGTACAGCTGGATGTACATGCTAGTTTATCCATTCACTAGTGAGCAAAGAGATACTTTGCACTCAAGACCACTTGCATTAAGTCATCACTGTGTATAAAGATTTATAGTCTTGAGAATGGTAAATGATACTTCACCTATATATTCTTGTATTCTCTGTTCCTTGTTCCCATCATCACAGAGGAAAACGTACAGGAAAGAGGTGGTGAATGTAGAGAATACTTAGTTTTAAGAGAGCCACAGAGTCCAGTGTCCCAAATGTGGCTACAAATGATCAACATTTATGAAATCTGACACATCTAAGTTTTAATTTCAATGACCTAAGTTCCTTCTAGGGCCAGTGAAGATGGATATACACTAGCTTCCTCAAAGCATCTCAGGCGGTAATTCTCTCATCTAATGATAGAGGGCTCACAGCCAAGTGCCCTTTTAGAGACAGAGATTCAAGCCTTAAGATGCCTTAAGTAAAGTTAAGGATGACACTGGCCTGTGTGGCCAAGAATTAAGAGTTCATGTTTTTTTATACATGGAGGTTTGGCATGAAAATTATATTTTAAAGATTAACTCGTATAGAAAAAGGCAAAAGAGTAATTTAGCATGATTAAAGAACAAGACTAGAAAATGAAAGATCTTGATTTACTCTTCAATTACTATTTACTATTCAATTTACTACTTGATAATTTAATAAACAGTAATTTAATATTATTATTTACTATTAAATAGTAATTCTTATTTACTAGAACATATTTTCTTGATTTACTGTTCATTACGGAGCTTTTTTTTTTTTTTCATCACCATAAAAAATAACTTCCTTCCAGCCTTTATCAGTGAGGACCTATTTACATTTAACCATGTGGTCTCTCAGACCAGATTGTGGCTTTCAAATCTCAAACCAAAACATTTTTAACTTCAGGAGAGCAGCAGCTGTCCCCATCTAGCTCCTGCCCCATTGCTGCCTTGAGCAGGGCTGGGATAAGGGGCAGTTTCTTTGAAGTCCCATTTTATTTCTTAGTGCATAGTCTCCTTTGGTGAGATAACCCTAGTGACACAACAGAAGTTCCTCCAAGGCAGCATATACCACAGCCCTCAGTGGTATCTCTACCTTCAGCATTACTAGCACTGGAGAACTATCTGTACACAGCCATTTTTCTTCCTGCAGTGTTATTTCTATTGTATAAGACATGCTTGCACAATTGCTTTAATTTGAATCTATGGAAATACACCCTGCATAGCAGAAGGAAGATAAACCTCTTTTTTTTTTTAATAAATGATCACAGTGACAATTAAAATTCCTGATGACAGGTGAATTACTGTTAAAATCTATGACTGATTTCTAGCAGAAAAACCTGGAACAGCAGGGAGTAGTGCAGCTAGTAGAAAACCTTATTAAAAATCAAGGTAATAAACCCTTTGCAAATATCAATTTTAATTATTTTTTAAATTACCTTCTCTTTCATATGGCCCAATCATGTGAAAAGTTAATCATATTTTATAATAAAAAAACATTTACTGTTCTCTTTTTTCATAATCTTTAGTGGAGTTTTTCAACAATATGAGCCATTACACTAAAAGGGGAATTTCTTCACCCATCAGTGCATGCAGATGTTTTATAGTTAAAATGTTTCCATCATTAGACCTTTCTATTCTCAAGTACTGCATGTTCTGGAGTATGATTTTGCTACAGTGTTCTTATTTATAAAAAAGAATTTTTAATTCCTAATAATATCTGTACAATAGCTGGCTAATCTTTTTTGCTCTTAATGGGCTTCTTTACCAATATTTTTTTTGAAATATCTGAAAACAATAGAAGTTTCTAAAGCATGTATAAAGAAGTTGTGGAAATAAAGTGCTCAGCAGAAAGACACGTGAAAAGGAGAATTCTTCTTGGAAGACCAATGACATTTATTTTCATCTCTTCCTCCCCCAAGGTTTGAAAGGATTTGGTCAAGAAAAGGCTTTCAAGGTCCTTTTTTTTGTGAGCTGAGATGCAGAGCACTGCATCTTCGTTTTCAAAGGTGAAAGATGTAACAAATTTTTGGATTTGCTTAATGGAAGAAAAAGCATCCTAAGGGCCACCAAAAATGTTACAGAGCAAGGAAATATAAAAACCTCAGGCTGCTTACAATTTTAAGTTTCAGTCATTTCTCTTTCCAGAGGTCCTTTTTACTTACGCTGTAATGATCTTTAAATGGGTGGTAATGAAGAATAATGTACTCTGTGATGACTGGAATTGGTCATCTCTAACTTGTGAGTCACCATGGACAGAGTGTATATTAAACAGTACATCACAGTCAGGGGTTTAATTCCAGCTCCTCTTCTTTATTTGCCTAGAGTAGGTCCTGCTCTTCTTCAGGCTGGGGGGAGACAGACCTGCTTAGAGGCAGATAAAGGAGTGGCTCCAGACAACAGCTGTATGATTGCTCTGACCTTTGCAGGGGCTTAGTGAAAGCACTGAGCAGTCTGGGCTTTACACCATTTTTTTCCCCTACGTACATAATTTTTTTCTAGATAGGATATGAAGCCAATTAAGTGTATTTTTAATACATATTAAATACATACGTGCATGCAACTAGACAGATGTCGACCAGTTTCTTCTGAAGAAAGACTACTTAATTTAACAAACAGGGACTTAGCATTGCCCAACTAATGCATTTTAAATTCTTACTCTTGGTTCAGCTGCTTTGAGTTCCAGAGTTACCTAACTCCTTACCAGCAGCTGAGGATGGTGGGCTGTAGTCCCTTTCCAGGCACAAGATGAAGGCTGCAGCAGACCTGCAGCACTGAAGCTGTTAGCACTGGTGCCTATACTGAGTGTGTGTATATATATACACCTATATATATCCTTAGCTATATGTATGCTGCCCAAAGCACACATGAGCAGTGAGGGCCCATAATGTAAGAAGGCATTCAGTGGAATGCTACAGCCAGCACAATTCACCTGGACCACAGCATTATCCCTCTTCATCTCAAGCAGCTCCCAGGAACTGGACATGACTGACTGGTTTGACACACTAAATGAAATGTCTTCACAGACCTCAAGAACTAATGAACCTTGGCTTGCAATCCTGTGCAACACATTCACAAAGCTCAGCAAAAAAACAACTTGATATTGCATGAGGTAGAAAACCTGCCATTTACAGAATGAGTTTATCAGAACTGATGTTTTTTTCTAGTAAAAGCTGTTGTACATATGAGCTCAATTTGATGCTGCATTGTTTAGTGGCAGACAGAGATAATACAAAACATAATGCAATTTACCGCTTCATTTCTTCATAAAGTCTATCCTGAAACATTTATTGCTCCATGTTACAGTAGAGAAGGAGTTTGGCAAAATGAGTAAAGTAGGGAATCTGGAAAACTATAAATATCGCTCTCTGTTTTCCTAAATAATATTTCACACTATATCAGGATCTAACCTGAATTGTCTAAAATTTCTAAACTCAAGTTTGTCATCCTGGACTAGACTTGCATTTTTTAGTTTTATCTATTGATGAAATGGAAAGCTCAGTCTGCTCTGCCTATGGACTCTGACAACTGAGAAAAACTTTAAAAATCATAATCTTCTGATTTTGGTTTTAATTACAACATTGCAAGTGATGAATTTTGCTCAAGTTTCTTCTCAGCTGTCAATCACATAAGATTAACAACTGCACAATTAAAAGCAGAATATTTTAAAACAAAGCAACACTAATGCTTTATGGTTTTAGTCTGCTTTCCAACTTTTTCATTTACAAAAGCAAGATACCATTACTTGAGTCCCAAAACACAGAGCACCATATGTATTATTGCTCACACACAAACTGTAGACTTCCTTTCAGATACTGGAGAGAGAAAACTGATAATCTGTTTTCTGGGCAGAATGGCTGATAACCTCTTCTTTTTGCTTCTCTAGTAACCTCCAGAAATCCCCTTAACTACTTGCCAGGCATGAATTTTCAGGTTGACTATTTCTATATCTCTCATCCCCCCACCTTTTCAACCTCTCTTCTGGAGAACACACTTCTCTTTCAATACCTCTGTTAGAAATGGTGGCTATTTTAGCTCTTGCACTTAATATGCATTTTGGGACACCAGCTGGTGTGTCTGTAGAGTACTGCACTGTGACATGTGGTAGATGCAAGTCAGACTAAGGTTAGTAACCTTTGTTTTGTATTCTGCTGCATAGAGTAGATCTGCATTTATCTAGTCTATAAAAATAGATAGAATTCAGATAAAAGCATACATTTCTCAATTCTCTAGAAATTGTAAAATACATTAGATGAAGGATGACCTTGGAGTAAAAAGTGTCACTCCACAGGAAGACCTCAAACTTCATCAAAGATTTTCCAAAACAGAAATTGAAAAAATATATTCACAAAGACCTAAATTTGCACAGTACAAAAGATGTGAGAAAGAGATAATAAAAAGGAGGTAGGTAGAAAACTATTCTGCAACGCTAAAGATAACCACTTGCAGTTATTACCACCACTGTTCCTTTTGATTTCAGATGATCTGACTCTACTGCCCATTGACAGGCGCTCAGTATGAAAGAAGCCAATCTTGAGTCAAAATGACAATTTTCACAGTCCAAATATCCATACTGACCCTATACAGCTTAGTTTCAAGAAAGTTATTCAAAGCAAAGCAGCAGTCAAAAGCCAGTGGTTGATAACTTCTGCAAAATGTAGGCAATTTAACTGTAAATGCCTCATTCCTGCTTGTTAAGCTTACCATCTCTTTATGCACAGGCACTCACTGACTTCAACAGATCTACATTAATTGATCCAGCAACTTCAATTAAGTGCAAAAGCAAACCACAATGGACTTTACATGCAGATTTCGGTTTGTGCAGCAAGGATGTAGAACCATCCCCAGATCTAAATCATGTGCTCATACCTCTGTAGCTCTAGAGCTAACTTATGACCAAGTCATCCTTACTACGATGATCCCAAGCTCAAAATTCATGTAGGAACATTTCAATATAATGGTCAATTAACACAGAAATCCTTTAAGTACTTCGTCCACATTAATTCCAACTGAGTACTTAATGATTAATTTTAATAAAAGGAATTGTCAATGATTAAGCTGTTATTTTGTAGAGCAACACCATTATTTTTATGTATTTGTGTGGGGTTGCCCAGTCTCTATACTGCATCTTTGAAAGATTCTTTAAAGATAGTGGCCAGCCTGACTTAAATGAGGTAGGATACACTGATGTCTAAAATTAGGCAACATAAATCCAGGCCTCAGAGTCTAACCTGGCACAACTCTTCTTGACTAGAAGTGAGTTTTTAATTTCCCTTCTTGGTTCTCTGCATGTCCTGCTCGAAGATTTTTAAAGATGTTCAGCATGTACATACATTGTGGAACAGGAAAGTGAGAGGCAAGTGCCTTGACTCACCTCTTTTCCCCTCCCCTAGCTTCAAATATGGAGCAAATAAAACTGAACGCTTTGTCTCATCTTAAAGAGCATGGTGGTATTTAACTAACAAATATGAACCAGAGATAATGCCTCTTTTCTAAATTTCTCATTTATTTTGAACAGACTGCAGGATTCTTAGGTTGACAATTTTCTTAGTTTACTCATGTTATAGTACAGTTACCTAAGCCTCAATAAAATTTAAGAGCACCAAAGAATTGTATATCATTTTATTTGACGCACCTTTTTCAGTCTGGGTGAACTTAATATGCAATTTTTACTTTCCCTTTTGTATTTTATATGAGACATCTCTTGGAAATACACTTTGTTCAAGCTGCTTATAGTATGAAAAGAAAAAAATGCAATTATATGTGTAGAAGTGGAAAAATGTAAACAATAGAGTCTACAATAACCACACCTACACAAATATAATTTTAACAACATTAATACAGATTCAATTAGTAAAAGACTGTGATGATACAGGTGATTATTACAGCCTTTTACTAATGGTGAAAATCCATGCCTAAAAATTTGGGTTTGCATCCACCAGAGAGAACTTCTAGGGTATCTATTAAGATTTGATACAATTGCTGGGCCCTTAATGTTCCTCAGGAATATATTTTAGAAAACTCTTGCCTGAAACTCTTACAAAAGCTGATTTTTGTTGTTGTTGTTCTTTATCAAAAATATTAGGATAGTGTATTCCAAACTCAAGGACTAAAAACTAAAACTTGTTCCAGAGGAGCAAGGGAAAGATTATAATTATCTAAAAATCAAGATGTTACAAAGGTAAAATGAAAATGTTCTGGATTCTAGTTTTGGAAAAAGAAAGTATGTTTTACTAAAATCCAAAAGCTTAAGCTCTACCTCTTTTATAGGAACAACCTCTAGCAAGATCAAAGTTAGTCATTGGAAGATCTATATGTAATTTTCCCCTGCTTACCTTCATAATGAACTACATACTGTAAAAGCATCTTATTTACATTACTTAAAACTTTTCTTAAAAAAACAAAATGAAGAATTATCATTATAATCATGGAGATAACATTAATGACTATAAAGGACAAACCCAGGTCAACTAAAGTTCAATTCTAAACATGTTTGTTGTTGTATATGTATCAGGTTTTTTTTCACTTAAAATAAGAACTTGCCTTTGTCATCACAGAATTGTGGTGTTTAGCAGTTTGGGGATTTTTTAACTTATAAATTTTTGAATTCTCATCCAGGTTACTGATACAGCTTATCCTCCTCTCCCACTCATTTTGGCAGAAATTTCATTAGACTAGTCTTTATTTCAGTGTCCATACCATCACTAAAAACGTGCAAGAGAACAAAATTAAGGGGATATTCCTAGAGCACACATGCCAGCTTGACAGGGAACAATACACTCTGCACAGCTTCCTTACTAATTACATGATCACATAATAGAACGTAATTTCCTTTTTTTTTTATGCTTTCTTATGAAAACATCATGTGAAATAATGTCAGAAGATTTACTTGTCAAGACAGATGACATCTGGTTCATCACCTTCTCAAGAACTGTTATTCTATCACAAAAGGATATGGGGACTGGTATTACACAATTTCTCCTTGATAAATTCATTTTGGCTATTACTCATCTCCCCACTATTCTGCTGGTGCTTACAGTTCATTTGATTTAGTTGTTCCAGTTGTTCTGAGTTGTTGTTTTTTTTTTTAAGACATTTAAATTATGCTGATGGGTCTGTAATTCCATAGCTCTTCCTTCCTCTCCTTTATAAAGGCAGGCACTGAGTCAGCTCTTCTTGAATTTTCTGAAAGTTTCTCCATTTTTCAAAATGGAGAACTGCTAATGGATCTTGAGAAGGCTGCATCTAGTTACTTAAATATTGTACAATAAACTTCATTAAATCTACATTATTTTCAAATATGTAATTTTTCTATGTATCCTTCCAGGAAACTTATCATTCCAATCTGACATTTTAGCCCTTTCATAGGCTTAGTAGCTGCATTAAATTAAGGAAAAGTGAGAAGGGTATTAAATATTTTTTCAGTTTTAAAACAATTTTTCAATTTATTTCCTTCCCTGTTTGATAGCATATCAACCTTTTTATTTACCTTGCTCTGATTATTAATGTGTTCATAAAATTACTTCATTTCCTTTTGTGGTTTTTTTTATATGTCATGCACAACTCTGTGTCTTGCCCTTTCCAGTTTTGTCACTCTTCCTATTAGTGCTGTTTCATCTACATTAATTTGGCAACCTGACCTAGTTTCCACTTTCTGAGATATTCTTTTTTTTCCTGGGCCTTAGACCACTGCAGTCAAGGCTTACTTAAGGGAGGTACTTCCTAGGCTTCACAAGTATTGAGATGGTTTGTGCCTCTCCCTTAAATATAATTTCTAGGGGGAACTGCCAGTGCTCATAAATGTTTTTCTCTTAGATTTATTTGCAATGAGATCTGACTCATCAGCCCAACTAGTTTGTTCTCATATAATTTATTGGTTTTATTATGATCTGCACTTTCTGTTTCTTGATGAAATAAATCATGTTATGTCCTCCCTAAGCAGGTTAAAGAAAGTGAGAGCAAACCCCCTTCATACTTTCAACTACATTTTTTTTTTCTAAAGGCCTCCTGCTAGCTGCTTTCAAAGAACCACAGAGAGATGGAGGCTGGGAGGGACCTCTGGAGGAGATTAGTCACAAGCTTCTGCTCAACACTGCACTTAATGGAAAAACTGGATGCTCAGTGCTTCAAGTCAGCAGACTTTCAAAATCTCCAGGGAATAGACTGAAGCTGATTTTATCACCTCCCTGTTCAGTTTTTTTTCTTATTCTAAACCACTTCTTCTCTAAATTATTGTTATTACTTATACTCAGCTGAAATTATTTGCATTGCAATTTGTGGCAGCTGTTTTTTGTCCTTCCATTACACACTGCTGAAAGTCTGTTTTCTCTGTAATATCCTACAGGTAGTGGCAAACTACAGCTGCAGCCCAGAATCACAGAATGGTCTGTGTTGGAAGGCACCTTAAAGACCATCTAAGTTACAGCCTCCTGCCATGGGCAGGAACACCTGAGCACCCTGGTCTGGTGAAACCCTTCTGAAGGTGCCTCCCAGGCTGCCAGCTGCCTTTCCTCCACTTGGGTAACCTCAGTTGCTTTACAAGTAAACTAACATATATTCTTTTGCACAAACACTGAACATTTAACATTTCTGATTCAAGCCTGAAAGGGAAACTGGGATACTGCAAACTGTCTACTCATAACACTACACTTAAAACACTGAAAATTTCCTCCAGGCAATTGCAATACCTGCCAGGGGATAATATGTTTAGGATCCATAACTAAAATATGCCTGTTATGGCAAAGAGAAACTTAACTTTCTAACTAAACAAAGAGTGAAGTAGGTAAGAAAGAAAAACTTTATTATTGAAATATCTTTTTTAAAACACAAACTCAGCATACAGCATAATCCCACATGAAGGACGTAAAAGTGAAACACCCATACCTAAAATGTGTAACTACCTTTGCAGTAAAAAGACGTTTTATTTTCTTTGTAATAAGATGATGTTTGGTTTTTTTTTCTTTGTAAAACTAAATATTACTTCAGCAGTAGAACCAAAGTAAGGGTCTATAAGGCCATGATATAACTGGGTGTTTTTCAGGAAACATCATATGAAGTTAGTTTTTTACTCACTCATATTCAACTTTAAATATTTTGCCAAGGCTTTTGCCAAGCATTGGAAATTAACAACTAATGGAATTCAAAACAAATGACGGGGCTGAGACTCGACAACTTAAAGACAGCCTGTTATGTTTCACTTCCTCTGGATGTGGTGCATCCAAGCAGGCTCTCTACCCCACCACCACTTGCCAGACTTCCCAATCCAGTGCCTCCACAGACAAAATTATTTTTTGAAACCTCTGAACACAGCAACATTAATCCACTTCATCAGTCATAAGTCACACTTTTCTGCTAAAGCTCAGAGAATACAAATCAGGACTGGAGTCTGCCAAGGCAGCCAGAAAATGGCCTTTGAACTACATTTGGTCTCTTTTTTTTTTTTTTTTTCCCATTAATGCTTCCCCAGCACATTGTAGAAAGGTCCTAAGAATTTGCTAAATGAAAACAATCTGTATGTTTTGGTTTGTGTCTGTTGTACAGGTGCTTTAAAATGTCGGTAAGCATTCATTTCTCAGGAGAAACAATAAAGACATCGCAAATAAAACTCAGCCACACCCTAAAACATACCAAGAAGCACAGTACCAATTTACCTTCAGATGTCCCTCTGCTATTTTTTTTCCTTAGTTTACATGGAGTTTTAACTCTTGAAAGCAAAAGTTATTTGGGAAGGTAAAAATTTCTTTATCTGGAGGGCAACTGCTGATGTTTGACAAAACTTTCTCAGGTTCAATAATAGGAGTTCATGCAAATATTTAAAAGAATCCAACTTCTAAGTCTCAGCACTATCTACCCAATCTATAGCTAGCTCATTTAACCCTCCAGGAACTCAGCACTTCTGTACAACAAATCATTATGATTACACAGAGGCTTTAAAACTCTCTAAAATATGCATCACCTCTTTGGGCATCATGCATGAACTCACACATCTTCCAACTTTTACTTAATACCTACTTATCACCTCTTTTGTATATTTAACTTATATTCTACCAATTTCTACATACTTATGCATAACCTATACAGTTCACTTACTTATACATAAGTTACAACTTCTACATCTTACTCATTTATCTTATACTGCTTATACATGTTACTCTACTTATACACTTCATTTTTACCTAACACAGTACATACACATTTTACTTACTTACACTTATGCTGACTTAACACAGCACTTCTACCTAACACAGTACTTCTACATTTTACCTTACTTATACCTTTTACAACTTATCCATAATACAGTACATACATTTTGCAACTGCTGTGCATGAGATTACACATTACCTGATTGGTCCCTCTACTTTGTCCAAGAGCTCTGCACACACTACACACTTTTTAGATAATAAGATTGGTTCCTAACTCAGTGCAGCACAATCCTCTTTATCTATTCCTTGCTGACTCGGTATTTAGCCTTTCCCAATTCTTTTTCAGGTTAGCACAGTACACCTTTCAGTGCTTAATATTCCAGAGCAAGAGAAGCAGAGTCAAGACGATGGCAGCAACAACACCCCTCCAATGATCAGCAGCCAAGTTAACCCAGGAAAGCCAAACAAGCAGGCAGCAAAGGACAGCAAGCCAATACAAACTCCCCCTACCTCTCTCTTCTCCACCAAACCGTCTGCCTGGGCTTAAAAACCCTCCAGGAGCTGATCTGCTGCAGCTGAAGGTGGATGCCCAGGTGAAGCTGGTGAGGGTAATTCCAGCCTGGTCTCTCTCTGAGGGCTCCAATAGGCATAACTACAGATGGTTTGGCTGGGGCACACTATCATGGTTCAAAACACCTTACAACATAATCCCAAATATACTTAAACAACACTGCTCATTCAGAAGGAAGCAATTTCACCAGAAGTGAACCAATTATTTCCATTGAAAAAAAATTGAGAGGAAAACAAAGGTATAGTAGGAAAAGCACTTTTTTTCTTTTTTGATCTATGTTTCTTTTAAGCTTTATTCAGCTGCATAAGGCCAATTCAATAATAAAAGCTAATTTCCTGTGGCAATCATCTTCAAAGGGAATTAAAATTAATGCATGTATTCTGGAGCCATACTGATAAAAAAGGTTCAAACAATTCCTATTATTTCAAATAACATTGAAAAATGAATGGTTTTCAGCTTATTTCTAGCTATTCATTTTGGATCAACATAAAATAAGCAACTTCAAGTATTACTATCCTTGTGCAATGTATTTATATCAATATGATTACTATCTTCAGTGAAAGGCTTAATATCAACATATATGTAATTACTGGAAATGTTTCAATTTATATTAAGAAATTAAACTGTAAGATCAGCAACAACTGCCTCAACTAAATCAAAAGGTTCTTCCCACAAGCCACATCTAAATTTTCTCATATATTTAAGTTATATCTCTTTCACAGCAAAAACTGAGCCACTCAGCTTCATTTCTAAAACAACCCTTATCAACTTTGCTGACTGTCTTTACAAAACTGGACTCATATATAGTTTGAATGAATCTTTTCTGAAAGCACTTAATCCATTGTAAAGGTAAAGAATAATTAAAGTCAGAAAAGTAGAAATTTATATATTTTTAAGTATTCCAGTCTTTTACTTCTGTGTGACAGCTCTGTACTGTCACTGCAGTCTAACAATAATTCAGTTCAGTTAATGACGTTTTGTATATGATGATTTCCCTGTACAGCTGAGGAGATAAAATACAAAGTGCATTTCTAATATCTAGGCCAAATAATTTTTATTTTGAAATAATGTGACTCTAAGAAATTAATGGAATAATGTCTTCAGAAAATCTTTATCAGTTGATCTTAATAAAAGGTATAAGAAAAGAAATTTGAAGCAAAGGCTTCTTTCTCTATCCATTTTTGAGGAAAATAAGAAAATATGCTGAATCTCTGAAGTTATTCATATGTATATTTTGACACTGTGAGAAAACAAAAGTCTGTTCATAGCATATATTCTTCGCTTTAAATAGGGTCAGGTATCCCACCACATGTTAAATCTCCAGACACAAGACAAGGCTTATAGATATGTCACACACCTACTAGGAGCAGCCTATCCTGCTTGGCCACAAGATCTAGCATTTGGAAAACAGGATATCTCCAACAGATCTAATGTCTACACAGTACAAGTGAGTGCAGCCTCAGATGGTGCAAAACATATTTTAAAACAACACATGAAATGCTGCTGGTATTTCTTTACTGAGCTGTGGACCATGGGCAACCACAGCTACCCAAGTCTGTCCCAGAGCCGGCTTCATTCAGCAGAGTGTTACACAGGAGGCTTTGCTTACAGTGCTCACATGACTCTGGGAAACTTTCTACAAAATCCTGCAGATGACCAGAATGCCAGGTGAACCTGGTGTGCCAAATAAGTCTACTGCCAGAGTCGCAAGTGTGATATTAAAAAAAATAAAGGGGTAAGGGGCATGGTGTCAAGTACAGCCTGGAAACTCAGCAGAATGAGAGGAAGGGTCGGGGGATTTAAAATGGCTCCCTAAATGTATGATTCATCACTACCTGTACATGTCACTGCTGCAGAACAAGAGCAGTGTCACTTTGGCCTTGTTAAGTATTTCAAGTATTTCATATGAGACACTGGAAATACTTTCTTCTACTTATCGCTAGTGGACCTTTTCCAGAGAACTGTCCATGTTTTGGGGCAAGTTAGTCTAGACAAACTGAAGAGCCCAAATGAAAACAAGAAGACACTAAAAGACCAAAACATGCAATTTTAATGAAGTAAAAGCCAAGTGGAGCCCACGAGGTACACTTGAGTGGAAGTGGCAGCAGAAAGGAGCAAGGAAAGAGGTGTTTGAATAGAGTAAGCAGAAGCTGGAGTAGAAAACACAATGATCAATTGTTCCTTGGGACCGTGGCAGATTACAAGAGATTATCTTAATTTGCAGCAAAGAAGATTTATGTTTGATCTCAGGAAAAGCTTTCTCACTTTAAGAAGGGAATATACACCAGCATCAGTCACATATGGATGTATTTGATTCTGCTTTCAGTAAAGGTGATGAATTAGATGATTTCTTCAAGACAGTTTGAGCTTTAGATTTCTTTGATTTAATGATCTCAGTTGCCTTAGAAATTTATGACTTGCAATATGAATATTTGCTTACAAACAATAGCTTCTACAGCACATTAAACAAAAACCCAAATTATATGAAACCAATAAGAGGTACTAATAACACAACATTCCTGAACTACAAATGCAAAGCTTACTGTTCTTTTTCCCATTTCTAATCCTGTGAGCCATTCTACCCCATGCCTGTCTGGATGCATCAAAGCAGGATTTCTGTCGACAAACACTGTAAGTACTGTCATCAGAAATGTTCAACTCATGATCTAAAAAGTAACATCACTACAAAGTTTATTATGAAAGCCTAATAAATTGTTATTCCTGTGTGGATGGGGACAAACTATTATCCTCTTCTTTGGAGCTGCATGTAATTTCTGATGTGCTTTCTTTCATTTGTTTATTACTGCAGTAAGTTTTTGTCCAAGGTGGAATTTCCACAGAAGTATCTTAAATATTAGAACAGTATCAAATAAAACTCACACATTTTCGTATTCCTCTGAGAGAATGATGATGGGGGATTTAGAGTACTGCAGTTTTGTGAATTTAGTGGGAGCAGCAGCTGAGGTTAGTGCCTTGAGAACTCCTGATGAAGGGGAGTTTTTCAGGAGTTACTTGCATAAATTAGGTGTTTTTGAATGGCATGTTTTTCTGACAAAGGGAGTGAAGTAGGTTCAGAAAAAAAAGGATAAGA
The DNA here is from genome assembly GCA_020086605.1 of Lanius collurio. NCBI lineage: Eukaryota > Metazoa > Chordata > Aves > Passeriformes > Laniidae > Lanius > Lanius collurio. The sequence continues at coordinate 1,206,736 of JACBWW010000007.1, read as the reverse complement.
AGCTTTTGAAGGCTAAGAGTTATACAGTACAGGCTAAATCAGTATTGAGGTAAGTGAATCAGTTTTCATATGTGCCATTGAACTAGAGACCTGCATTATAGCAGAGGCTGGATGTGTACGTGACAGCAGGTTCTGCTCTTGGTCCTTAAAATATATTTTCTATCCCTTTGCAGATTGGTGGCAACTAAGTAGATTCTCTTTTCCTTTTGGTCCCAGGTTGAGCATGTTTTGACTCTTTCCTCCCATGTGAGATCTCAGAAGAGAAATAATAATAATAAAAAAAAAAAAAAAAAAAAAAAAAAAAAATAAAAAAAAAAGGCATGCTAAAATCTCTCTTCCTCTCTGGGAATAAATACTGTTTCTGCGTTGCCTGGCCTCTCTTTTCCTCCTGCCAGTGTTTCTGTGCTTCTCAGGTGTTGCTTCTGGCTACCACACCAGCATCTGCTGAGCACAGGCGCCAGCACTACCACTGCCCTGCTCTGCTGAGGAACTGACAGTCATTGGTATAGATGACAGACTTCTGCCAGTGGATCAGCACATTTCCTCTGCAATAAGCTAAATTTAATTCTGAAATTCATACCAATATGGAAAGGAGAGTATGTAATAGCCATTTTACTGCCCACTGCCAGCAACTAATTGCACAAATATACATGCAAAGCATAAATACACACCAGTAAAATCTGTAAAGGATGTATGGTTTATTGCTATTTCCCAAAACATTTGGAGAATTAGAGTAATAAGTATAAAATAAATGATAAATTTTCATCTTATTAGGCAAAATTAAGGTCTGCTTTCTACCATATTTGTCATCTTCTTTCAGGAGGAAAGCCTATTCATTTCAGTAAAATGGCCTGAGAATGAAGGTAGCGTTCATCCGAAGCAGCGGATGTGCTCAGCTGTTAATAAAACCAACAAGCTTTTATCAATGAGATCAGATTCCCCTTTCAACCCTTAACCCAATTTATTGTCAGGCCATATATGAACAAGATCCATGCTAGAATCTTCACACAAATCAAGTGAAGAAGGGCACAGCTACGTGCAAACAATTATTAGGAAGCATATCTAATCCTATAAAAAATGTTCAGCCTTTGACTGATGTTGGGAGAGGGGTGAGAATGATCCCTAGGCAGGTACATTTTTCATTCGCTAGCCCAGACTGCATGAAGAAAATTTTATTTCTATCCTGTTTATTGATGACATAATCAAGACATAAAATTACAAGTAAACATATATTTTGTATCCTATAAATTCTTTTCTTCATCACACAGCACCAATCTTTTAATTTCAGTTCCCAAAGAGTTTGGTGTTGAATATTTCTGTTTGTGTTAAGGATCTATGGAATGTTCTGTTTAGCAGGTATGAGTCTTCCACAGCGATTTCTAGAAAAAACTATACTGAAAAAACATAATCTAAGATAATTGTTCAATTTGCAACTCAGTTCAATAAATACATCTTTCTTATTCATACATTATTTACCACAAAAAAAAAAAAAAAATAAGAAACCAAAACCAACTTTTGGTTATTATTCTGTAATTCGTTTAGAAAAATATTGACCAAATTTATTGTTATGCAATGAATAAAAGCACACAAAAATAAATAATATATAAGAAAGAGGATCTGAATAACCTCTGAAAGCTACTTCTACACTATATTGTTGGGCACTTTACACATTCTATGCAAATATTCCCCAAAACAATGTATGGAGCATATTACAGCCATCAGAATGTCACATTAATCACAACAAACAGCACTATTAGATACCACTTTTTACCCTTTAGACTTTGCCTTGTTGTATCATAATCCTGCATTTTACAGTAAACATAAGCTTAATAATCAGCTGATTGTTACTAGTGTGTTATTTCCTGTTTCAACATTCACTTGTCATAAAAGAACACTTAGCTACAAATAAGTTTTATATCTATTTTCAATTATGATTATAGTAAGGGATTTCAGATTTGTTAGTTCTTCTCTGGTCTTTTACTTCAACTGAAAACTTCTCTGGGATGCATTATAAATGTTTCCTATGTTAACTGGATCCTAGATATGTCAAATTCCTAAAGTGTTGTAATTTATGTAATAAGTTTATGTATATCATTTATATATGTTATAATTTATGTAAAATTGCCAGTTTACTGTACCTAATTGTTATTGAAAATAATAATGGCTTAGAAGATTACACATCTACCAGCAGTAAGAGCAACATGCAAATAGACAAAAGGACAGACAGACAGATGCTTGAGCACACCTCAAATGAGCAAATCTCTTAGGAGCTGCAGGCAAACATGAGCTGAAGGTACCACTATCAAGGAAGATGCAATGACCAGTGCAAGCCAGGTGCCACATGGGTCACACAAGGTGCAGTGCCAGAAGTAGAATGGTTTTGCCACCATAGTGCAGCAACTGCAACAATCTGCCTGGGGAGAACTGAGGCTTATCAGCTGGGGCACACAACTGACCCAACAAAGAGTTCAGCTCGATGGTGGCATGGCCACATGCTGCTACACAATCTTGTATGATGCTACCAACTCATGCTGGGTCAGCTTGGTGCATGTCAACTTGGTGAATGGAAAATCACCATTCTGGGACTCTGTGAAAGAATGCTTGATGCTGCCCCAGAGAGCATTCTCAGTCTTTTCAACAAATAGTAGTTAAAAATCAGTCAGTAAGAGTGTTTTTGATAAGGATCAGTATTACAGGTCTACAGAGATCAAGTGGAGAAATCTGTGATTCTGCTAAAAAAGCTGGACCAAATAGTCCTTAGAGGTCCCAGCCTGTGCTGCTGTATTATTCTGTGATTTAAGAGACAAAATCAAACACAAACCATCAATGCCAGGTTTGATTTAGATACCTAAGCTCCTTCCTGTTGGTGACTGAATCTCGGACCCAGACCAGCAGGGAATCTGAATCATTTATTCAAAGGAGTGAGTTGGTTTTATACACTTTTCCAAGGCACAGTATTTCCTTATATGGCAGGACCTATCCCTTGTTGCCACATCAGGAACACACTTGGTAGGGGTCGTACAATGTAAGAATTATATTATAGTCATACAACATAAGAATTTCAGTGGAATTCAGTGAAATTGAGAACTTAACTCCTCCCCCCAAGGCCCGGTGGAGACAAGCCTCTCTGTGCTACCATGTGCTCCTTTGTTCTGTCATGTGCCTTTATAGGCAGGTTTTACAGCTCACAACCTATTTCTCTCTTATAATCTCCATACTTTCCAACCCAGAAGCTTGTCATATGTCAACCAGAAGGCCAAGGAATGTCCAAAGGAAGTAGAGAAGTAAGATTCCACAATAATCTATTTTTTCTTCCAAAAGCTGCCACATCCCAGTCTGACGAGAAAACCAATGCCTCCATCAGCACTACAACCATTTTGCTTGGCTTGGAAAGAGCTCCTGAAAGACAAAAAGCACAGCATGATTTGGACAGCAAAACAGGCCATGCTGAAGAAGTAATGCTGCTACATTCTCTTCATTGCACAGAACAGCCTCTTGCCATTGAATAAACCTTAATTAAAACATGCAACTAGCTCGGATAAGTCAAGAGGCAGCAAGCCAAATCCGAGGTGCCTTGGATACAAGGGAATCCTTCTGATAACTTCCATGGGTTTTAGTTCATACCTTGTTTATCCTGGACAGTCAGGAAGACCTGGGAGAAGTTATGCAGTTTTTCCCCTGCAGAAGGGGTTCTGACAATTCTCAGCAGATTAGAAATATTCTATAAAGAACTCTTAATCATTAATATATGAGGCTTTACCATAGCTTCATATTTAGCCAGAAGACATTTTGAAAATTGCTGCTCTTGAGATTTGTCAACTTGGAACACAAAATTAAGCTCAACAACTTGTTCAAGAAATTTCAAATTGTTGGAGATATCTACTAAACTAAACTTACTTTAAAAACATGATCTCTCTGGTATCTACATGAATGGCGTTGCCAATAAACTTAAGAGCTGAGCTTTCCTAAAACATGTTTTGGTTCACAGTTCCTGTTTGAAGAGTATGATTACTACCTTCTGTAATATGAGACAGTATCACAGAATTTAATTTGTTGCATTTGATTAAACCATTCTTATTTAAAATATTCCATATAAAAATCACTTCTTTCTCTCAAAAAAGTATGGTAGAAGAAAAGTGATTTAAAATAAAAATTAATGTTTATAATTCAAAGCTAAACATTTCATTTTCTGTACATAGATTTGACACATGGCTCTATGTTTTTAGAAGATGCAAGTAATATAAACTTTCCTAATTTTTTTTACATTCATATTGCGTTTAACTTGATATATATATGCTTGAAAATCAGGAGCTTGTAATCTTTTACATATTCTGGAAAACAGTTTGGATCTTGGTTTAGTTCTCTATCCATACTTTGTCACTTTCTAGGTAGTGCTTCTGTCTCTCTAAAACACTTCCATTTCATTTAAAAATAACTTCCTTTTGCATTCTAATAATATTTAAAGTATTTTACCAAGCAGGCTTAGGTTGGAATCAAAATATTACAACTTTACGTTATTCTGTCATTAAATGCAGAATCTGCTCAACTCAATCAATCCTCCCATAAATAAGCTGAAACTTGATTTTCAGAAGCACTCATCTTTAAATAGAATTTTTAGTAAGAAGAAAAATATCTCCTTAAATTACACAAAAATATAGGTTATGTATGTCTATTTGCCTCTATTTATGCAAAATATAATTTAGCATTAATGAAGTGTCGTGAAGTTCTGAATGGGAATTTATCTGTCCCAATATTTATGCCATACACATTTACCTTTAAGGAATTCATCACAGGCACTTTTTCCAGTCACAGAAGAGAAGAAGGCATCTCATCCTAATGCTGACCAGATTAACAGAGATCAACTGGAGCAATGTGGAATTCTGCTAAAAATGATGTGTTTATTTCTTCCCATTACATGTCATTTACAGCTAATCTCTGATGCAGCCATCTAAAGTAAGGTGGGAAGAGTTCTTTTTCGAGTTCCTGCTATTTTGTCATCACTACTCCTTAGGAAACTGAAGCTGAACTTCTGGCAAAGGTAGTGTTCTTCTGAAGAGTACTGTATAAACTAATACACTGGGAATATTTTGTGAAGATAGAATTTAAAATTTAACCCACTTACCAAACTATAAGAAGAAAAATCAAGGCTTTGACTTACTGTTAGTTCCTAGTAGAATTTCCTCCCTGCTAAAAATGTTTATATTTTCTGAGGATTTTAGACCTTTTCTTGCAAGCTTTACAATGCAGAACATAAAACAGGTATCAAAGGTATTTACTTAACAACAGTTAATGGATCTAGCTTTTTCAAGGGGGAAAGGGAAAATAGGTAAACCAAGAAGTGCACCGCCAATTCAGAAAAATCAAATTCAACAAAATATATCTTTGCTGACAAGGAGGCATAGGAATTACCCCTGTGGGATACAATTTAGACAGACCAGCAACCAGATGCTAAGTAATAGTTTCCCAGATCTTTTCTTTCTAAAGGGTCTGTAAACAAGGAAAAGCACAATCTGCATTCTTACTGTCCTGCAAACCTCCTTGCATCATAGGACTGCACATGCAGTGACCTTGGAAAGTCCAAGGATTCTCTGAAGTGCTGTTTCTTCAAAAGCAAAAAGCCTAAGCCATAACAATAATTAATTTCAAAATACTGTCTTTGGAGCGCTTCCCATGAAACATATACAGTACACTGGAAGAAGTGTAGTGAATAAATGGAATGAAGTGGTAGTTAACAAGTACACTTTTTCCTCATCTGTGCTTATAAAACATAATTAAACCCATCTTATCTTACAAAACATCATCATTGATAATGCTTCCAATTTTACTTCTGGCAGAAGCTGTCGTCCTCTAGGCTTTAGTGTACAACAATGACCACATCACTAGGTTTTATTACCCTACTTAAAACCCCTGTAACAAAAGCTGAAGACAAACCTTACAGGAAGATTCAGCATTATCATTAAGAGCAAAATTATGCTCAAGAAGTGAGGAGGAATTATAAACAGATAACCTTGTAAAGCTACTGATGGTAAAATCCTGCCTGTGTGAAAAGTAAAGGACCAAAGTTCTCTGTATTATCTCTTGAGAGAATGGAGAAAATGCCAGCTATCCCTTGAGACCATAGGCTGTATCCTGGTATGAATAACTATATTACTGATGCTGAAATACTCTAGTGCAAGATGTAATTGCAAATATGTATTTTGAGGCACAACCAGCAAATATGCCATAGCTGTTCTCACATGGTTGCTTTGGTTTTTTTTTCCTTCTAGATTCAAAATGATGAGTTTTATCCCTTTTCCCACATGTACATAAACAAACTATTGTTCTCAGCAAGCCAGCTTAATGCAATAGAGAACATGATTAAACATGCAAACTATTCTAGTACTCAGTATTGCACACATATTCAAGAATCTAAAATTTAAAGTTTTAAAGAGATGATTAAAAAAATCCAGATTTGTCTTTTTTTTTCTCAAAGGGTATTTTTTATGTAAATACAAAATCCTTCAACAGACAAACTGCATAAATATAGGAACACACTTTAAAAAAACACACCTAAATTATACACATAAATAGATAAAATATATTTGTTGGGGAAAACCAAATTTCTATATCACTATATTTTATTGTGGTTTTCCTCAATGTGAGTGTTTTTCTAGGTACTTATGACAGCGCAATATCAGACCCTATCCCGACAGCTTCTGGATAAGAACACATGTTTACTGGTTAAAAAATCAGTAGAGAAAACATTTGTAGATAATCCAAAGCTTTTGGAGACATGAAACAATGAAGAAATGGGTCAACTGTACAGAAAACTTGGATTCCGTGATACATGGTATACCTAGATCAACGTGAATGTCAGGGGTTTAAATTCAAGGTTGCGAATCCAAATAGAAATTGCAGATTATAGTCATACAACATAAGAATCTCAGTGGAATTCAGTGAAATTGAGAACTTAAATTTAAGCTTAAATGACCAACTAAACACATACTTCAAGCATGATGATGCATCTATGACAGGAAATGGTACTTTTGGATGTATTATGACAGTTCAAAAGTTAAAAGCACTTTCAATAGAGGTCATTAATAATAATTTTCCACTGCCAGACAGGTAGCAATACTGATAAAGCAACATCATACTCTTCTATCAATGTGAACCTGACTTAAGACTCCTCACAAAGCTATGAGGCAGAGCTCAAAATCCAGTATAGTTGTTGCCATGATAAAGAAGTAGATTTTCAGGCAAGAAACAGGCAAGAGGCTTTGTTAATGGATAAAGTAAAACAAAATTTAGAAATACTATTTGTCAGTAATGTTTTGGTTTTTTTATTTCAGCATCTCTTGTGAGAATCATTTGTTGCTCTGTGACCAGAGGAAAGAACCCCGAATCTCCTTTTTTCTCTAAATGCTTGTGAGCACAGGATCTTCATGGGATATAGGTATGGACAGCACAACACAGGACAGTATGAAGAGGAGATTAAGTCTGCATACATGAGATGTACCTGTCACAAGGATTTCCCTTTCCCTTCCATTCTTGCACATAGTACGTCACCACTCATCTCACTCAGTAATTTCCTTGTCTCTTTTCTTTAGGTCATCAACCTTTATGTACTCACATCACTTCCTCTCCTCAAAAGAGGAAGGTCAAAAACCACATAGAGATAAAATGGTAAGTAGAAAAAGGGTTAATTCTAGCCATCAGAACAATTTTCAAACAACTACAGGGAACAGAGGGAAGAACGGATATTTCCTTCATCAGCACAAAAAGGAATATGTTATTTCTGATAGTATAGGGTATAGGTCCCAAGGCTTGTGTAGATGTTAGAGGCTGCAGGGGATGGACTCTGTGGCAAGAGAACAGGGTGGGAATCTCACTGCTGGCTAAAGTTAACCCACCAGCTAATGCATAATCAGGGTCACCTGATAATGTCACAATCAGAACTAAAATATCCTAAAGCCTCTAGAAAAATCCAAGAAAGAATATTTAACACTGTTAACCTTAATTCTGCCCTCCTAAATAATGGGGTAAGAACATTTCCACTACAGATGCTGAAGAATGGTATAGAAAAATCATGGGAAAAGAAATCATTATGTGAAATCAAGAAGAGTGCATTAGGCATAAGCTAAAAGAAAGCAGCTCTCTTAAGTATGGTTTTCACTCTGTCTCTGAATCTAACATTCATCAAACAGCCCTTGCAAACTTCATCACTTCCCCTGTGTACAAGAATATTTTCCTTAACTGCCTCTATTTAGATGTTGTTATTGCAGAGATCTGAATCATTCATATTGCTACTTTGTTTTCCATCCCAATTTAAACACGCCACTCTTTTATTTTTAGTATATGAAATCTTAGTATTGAAAGTGCCATGTACTTAGTTCTTCATTGTTATACATTTAGGTGTCTAAATACGAGCAAGTTCCCACCATTATAAACAGTTATGGACAAAATTGAATACTTCAATACAGGCATCCCAAGTAATTTGAGAAGCTGTGTGGCACCTTTAACACATGCCTGGAGATGATAAAACACAGGCTCACAGCTTCACTAGGATTTATTAGATTCCCATCACTGGGATAAACCAGGCTACCTCAACTACCACTCACAATAAAAATTCTGCCCCAGATGTTCTTGAAGACACAGGGGAAAGTATGGGTCCAGTAATCCAGTGTCCATCTGGGCCATGTCACCTTCACCAACCCTATATTCTTGCCTCAGATGTGGCAGGACAGCTCAAATAGTATTAGACACCTAAACTGGGGTCACTGAGTCCAATTCTACCCTTGCTTGCAAAGCTCACTTGCAGACCTTCATATTTAGGTGTCTTATAACCTGAAGCCTCAGGCTTCCACATTCATTCACAACACTGACAAACTCCTTCAACCAATCCCTCACTGTCCCTACATTTGAACTCAATGCTCTGAATGGAAGTGGGATAACGAACAAGGCATACGATGAACTCAAAAACTTGACATACAACACAAGTAATTCCACTGCTACTTAAGTGTACTATTGTACAACTACTGCTTTTTCCACAAGTACTGCTTTTTCTACCTGTCTGTTCAGGAGGGCAGTCTTAGATTATATTGGAGCATACCTGCAAGTGCTTTTCATAAGCTGAAGTCAACATTACTTTAATTCATCATTTTCTGGTGTTATAAAACACACTACTATATTGTATGAGAGTTTATAGTAATTGAACACAAGAGCTGAAACTGCCCTTGGCAACCTTTACTCCGGAGCAGACTTTTGGACTGCTAATATACACTTGCTAAGAATCACAAATCAACACCACCACTGGTAGAAGTGCAATTTTGCCAAAAGATAAAGGCAAACTCTCTTGCTGCTTTTATGCTTTCTTTTTCCCACTGCTGTCTGTTCACAATCCTAAACAGCATCTCAGCTGACAACCATACAGCTCACCAGCTCAAATACAGAACTTGCTCATACACAGAGAAACAGGCCCTCAAAAACTATTCATTACCATCATGTCTTAAGACACTCACAGGTTGGTTTTATGAATCAGCCAGCCATCTGGAATCACCTACACTTTTATATAAATTCTGCTCATTCTTTTGCTAAGTATCTGTTGGTTTAGTTTTTAGTCAACAGGTTTTGGGTCAACAGTTAGAGCTGGTTTTGCAGAGAGTAAAATGGTACACAGATGCAAAATTATCCAACAAGCAAGCAAGACAATGAAGTTTCAGGAAAAAGGCTGTGGCAAGTGGAAATGCAGATAGAAGGGATAAAGTTCAGTGAGAACTGGGAGAAAAATAAGACATGGCAGGAAAGGAGACCAATGGAAATGAAACAAAACTGTGAGAGAATTCTGTGATGGCAGAAATGACAAAGTTTGTCAGAAAGTGTGTATTTCACCAGAATAGATGCAGCTATCCTACTCGTAGCATCTGGGTAACTGAAAACACTGGCAGTGGCTTAAGCGGCAGCTGAAAAATGGCCGAGAACCCAGTAAACCAAGCACATCCGAGATTCTTGAAGACAGATGACAACAGCACACAAAAAAGTTATGCAGAAGTACTGAGTGTGAGAACAACAAATCAGTGCAAGAAATCTTGGCGGAAACTTTGCAAATGCAAAGCAATTTGTTGATCAAATCGCTGTCTGTGGATTACATTTATAACTCTACTTGTAATAGAAACATTCTGAGAGATGTAAACTACAGTACCAAAGGGAGCACAGATGAGAGATGGAAAGCTGAATCCTTCCTACAGGAAGCTGCAGGTCCTTTTCACTATTTGTCTACGTATTTGTTATTTCTCTCCTTGATACATTTCAAGGTGCATCACAGTGCCATGAATTTTCTTATTTTAACAGGCACAGGCACTTTATAATGGAATCAAAAAAGCCAAAACACATCTGGAGGATTACTCATAGAATCACAGAATCATTTAGGTTGGAAAAGACCTTTAAGATCACTGAATCCAACTGTTAACCCAGTACTGCCAAGTCTATCCCTAAAGTATCCCTCCATGCCACATCTGCATGTCTTTTAATACCTCCAGGGAGGTATTTAAGTCACACATTACAACTGTCAAAGGTATATTCTTCAGAAGTCAGTATATTTCAGTTGCATGTTACCTTTTAATTAGTTAACTAAGAATGACAACAAGCTGAATAACATCCTGAGGTTTACTACTCTTTAAAACTTTAACAGGTTTTTAGAAACATAAAGATTTATTATTTAACTGTGCTGTTACTGTTCACAGATTTAATTTAGATCCTGAAATACAGAATTCAGGCTGACAATTATTTTTCCATCATTTACATTCTCTTACTGTATTTCCAAAAGAAAAATTGAACTTTTAGAATATTTCTACAGGTGCTATATTTATTTTTTTTCTGAAAATAAAGAAAACTGAAGGAAAATACTGACCCACTCTTAAACAAGAGAGGTGAATTAATCACCAACAATGCTGAAAAGGCAGAGGTTCTCAACACTTTCTTCACTTCTGTCTTTAGCAGCTTTGTAGGGTCCCAGATCTTGAGAACAAAAATCCAGGATGATACAAACACAGACCCACCATTGTGAAGGAGGAGTTCATTTGGGAACTGCTGTGGAAGCTTGACCCCTATAAAGTGATGAGCTGACAATACAGTTAGAACAATCAGGCATTGGAATAATTTCCCCAGGGAAGTGGGGAATTGCCTCACATTGGGCACTTCCAACATGCAGCTGAACAGGGTGCTGGGCCATCTGGTTTAGACTGTGCTTTTGCCAAGAAAGGTTGGACTAAGCTGACCCATGAAGTTCCTTCCAATAACTTCCATTATTCTACAATTCTATGAAAATGTAAAAATTTTTAAAAATTCCCAAACCTAGGGGAAAAATTATTCCACCAATATAAAACTTATTTTAATACATTTCTTAATTCATAAAATTGTTTCTTTAAATAAAGAAAAAGTACTAAAACCTTCATACTTTTACTTCTTTTTATTTTTCTAAATAAAGTGCAAGGTATGAAGACCAGCACTCAAAAAAACCCCACAAAAACTTCAGTGCAAATATTCTAAAAGACGAAGACAGTTCAGCATGTCAGGAGTCAAGCTCCAGTCTGCAAAACACTTCAACATCTGCCTAATTTTCACTCCTTGCTTTGGTTCCACATGCTTATATGCATAGTTGCAAAGAACTAATCCAAAGCACACAGTTAAAAATTAATATGTTAATCATAGATTATAAAGCTACAAAGTTCTCAGTGATCCTCTAATCTGACCTGCTGCATGAGAAAGGACAGAGGATTATCCTGACTTTATTCTAGTTCTTCATTCATGTGCTTCCAAATGCTTTTTTCAGGGCTTAGAAATCCTTCTCTTCCTCAAGTGGAAATTGTTTAGAAGATACTTAAGGTAAGTTTTGTTTCCTTCATAATACACAGCAGCCACTTGTAAAGAAAAAGCATTAAAAATGAAAATAGTATCATTAGTATAAATCGGAACAAATTAACCGTGGCTCTTTGTGTCTCACTTTGATATTTGAAGTGCCTTTCCACATAAGATGATATATATATCATCACTTGTAGATTTTCCAAACACTCATATTTCAATTTTCAGATAGAAGTAGAGAGTTATTGATAACTCTGAATTCTTCTGGTAATTATGGCTTCAAAATAACGTTATTCAAAGGATATATAGGGCTTTTCTTGCTACAAAAGATGCACTTTCTTTGTCAAGAGAGCCAAGCTATGTTGATATACAATGCAAAGGTATTAGGGTATTGTCAGTCCTTTTGAGCCTACTGCACTTGTTCAGCATATAGCCATCATGAATGAAATAGGAAGTCTTCTCCAAAGAACTGCTAATCTTCATCCTGGTTGTGGGGAAGACAGCCCAGCATAGTTGGGATAAGGAGCTCCAGTCCTCTCACTGTACCAGCAGTAGTTCTTACTCTGATAACATACAAAGACTGAATTATACCAAACATACTTATAAATTAAACACGTGTATAATTTATTCTTGGTGGAAAGCAGTAGGGGGGTAGAAATAAATTATAAGAAATTGCTTTAGCTTTAGTTAAAAACTGTATGCATACTGAGATAGATACTCTATCAGTCATAATGTCTAGAAATTCGTAACCCAACCCTAGGATTTATCCAGCTGACCAAAGGCAATTACTTTAGCTGCCTCCTCAGGAGTTTTGTTCAGAGGTTTTATAGCAATCCAAACCACTCCAGTGAGACTGAGGCAGGTAGGATACAGGTAACCTGCTGAACTAGCATCTGTAAACTACCAGGGCATCTCAAATGGGACCACTGCAGCCAACTGAATCATATCTTGAGCCCAATTAGTGCTCCTGGCCATACTGACTGGTTCATTTAAAAGTTTGTTTTCTATATGAGAAGCTTGGACCTCTGGTTCACACACAGATTTTTGTTCTGAAGCTGAATGAGGTCTTTATTGAATTTTCAATCATGTGATAGGAGGCAGAGCAGAAAACTGAACTGCTCCTGGCAAGGGAAAATGCCATATGCACCAGTGCATGTGGAATCTGCTCCCTAGGGAATGCCATTTGTACAAGGGTACTACAGAGGCGTAGTACACACACCAAAGTACTGGGAATTTGTAGTTGATAGTACTCCTTAAAACAATTTGAGAGCTCTCTACTTGTACTCAGTATGCCTATATTCCAGGTGCTAGTGGGCTCTTTCCTGGCTCAGTTATGTCCTGCAGGGAAGTACAGGAAAGCCGTAGACTCTATAGGAAAACTGGGTGTCTTCCCACACTGTGAGCCCTCTAGTGGGCTTTAGAATCTTCTATAAGCCAAAGCCATACCAACCTTGGGGACCAGCCATCAAGACAGCATCCTGGACCTGCCTTTTGACACACCATTTTGTTTAGCATGACGGCTTGAAATCCCATATCAAATGTCCATTTCAACAAGTGTGTTTCATTGCAGTTGGGGAAAAAGGAAAACCTGCAACAACCCTAAGCAATTCAAGAAAATCAGTGTTTATTGTATTTTTATATAACCAAACAAAACGAGGGGGATTTGCAAAGTTATATTCCTTTTGTATAGTTCATAGGGACTGAAATAATGAATTTTTACTTCCCTCCAGTTATTGGAAGTAACAGTTGTGTTCTCAGCCTCACATCAAAACCAACAGAGATGCTGGCAGATCAGTGTTTGCTGCCTAAGAGCATTAACTGCAACCAACAACTACTGTTATTGTACAATACAATGAAAGTAACTGAACTGAACTGAACTCGCAGATATAGGCTTTTTTAATTGGTCTTGCTAGGGGGCATTTTCTGTGCCTTTTTTTTCTTTGAAGCCATAAGACACAAATCATGAAGCAGTGAAAGCTACCAATACATATCAGCTGTGTATTTATTTACCTTCAGTTTTATTACACTTCAGGTAATACAGTCCTCCCCCTCCCCAATGCAATTTCCTCTTAATCATTATATAAAATCTGTTTTGTGTTGTTCAGGTCAAATTGAGTCTGAAGTAAAGAAAAGTAGAAGGTTCAACAAGGGATGGGTCAGTGCAATGGGTCAATGCTTTCAGAGTAATTGGTTCTTAAAGAATGTAATCTGAATTCCTGGAAAAACAGTATAATCTCCAAGAAAAGTCTGGGTTTGATATAATTGAACAGAAAGTATCACAGAATTATAAATATAAATATAATGCATCAGTCTTGAAATTAGATTTGCTGCGTTTTATTTGTTCACCTTTCAGAGATAATATCATTTAAAGCAGTAACACCTACATAATATCAGGTTTGAAATATTTTTAAAAAATACTTTTTCGGGGTTACAAATTACACTTTGAAAAATAATTCTTGAACACATTTACCAAACAAGATTGGAAATAATCCTTTTTCTTGCTTCAATTGCACACAGCACAGGATACTGTTTAATTACATGTTTAAAGTACCTGCTCAGTTTGAGTAAATGCAGTAAATCAAGTGTAAATGAAAATACAGCAATATACTAATACAATTTCTATAAATAGTACTATTTATGAAAAATTCACAACAAAATCTAGACCAGCATATAACTAGAGTATATTTTAGCAAGTATGCTACACCTATGTAAAAAAATTCATTAATTTGCTGAAACTAAATTCATGATGGTATGCCATAAAATAACCAATTTAAAATTTTAAATTTTACCTTGGCTTCTCCCTCTTATATTATCAAAAGTGAATTTATTTATTTATTTATTTATTACTGTAAAAATACACATATGAAACAAAGGAAAACACTGGTCTTTGGTGCCAACAGATCAACAGCCCTTTCCTTAACAGATAAAAACATGGTCTCTTCCACGATGCCTTATATACAACAGAAGTTTTAGTATAACTTTATGATTAGGACACTCTGATTTATAACTTCTGTTATACTATTATTTCATCCCAAAACCTACAATCTAAGAAAATACAAAAAATGTAAAAAGAATAGATCAGAAGGAAGAAACCATGAAAGGATTAATGTTGCAATGAAGGATTTTACACATTTTGTAATGAATTTGAAGACAATAATTTGAAGTGCAAAGGAAGAGGTTTTTGTTTTCTGACAGATAATGTTCTAGAGGAACAAACACATGAGGAAAGAATACTACTTTTGAATAATGGTTAATACCGCTAACAGTACAGATGAGTACTGGAAATACAACAGCAATCCTTTGGGTTTGTCAAGATTAATCACAGATCAAGTATGATGTAAGACCAATCCTGGTTTTCCTTGAACATGTGGAGAAAGGGCAGAGCCTAGAACTGCGTGGGTGTGGTTATATTGCTATTCTATACCACCCAATCATCCCAGGGGGGAAAGGAGGGTCTTGTGCAAGGCAGGAGTTGGACTTTTATAAGCCTTGTGGGTCCTTTCCAACTCAAGATATTCTATGAGTGAACAGCAAAAGACACCACATAAAAACGTCTGGCAGCAGAAGCTGGCACCTGCAAAGTGATAGGAAGTCAGAAAAAATACTTTGCTCACATGTCAAACTTAAAAGCTAAAACTGACACCACCTACTCCAAAGGGGTTTAAACAAACACCTGAATAATGAAAAATTTACCATCTTTTATATCTATCAGAACATGTCCAGCTCTTCAGCCTTCTTCTGTCCTAGTTTCTACAAATGTTCACCTAATGTGCGCCTCTTGACGGAAGTCACTAGGGCCCTACAATAAACATTGTCTGCCCAATTAGAAAGGTTGAGTGCCCCTGGTTAAAGGTTGTGTATTTTACTTCACACGTGCAGATGACTGTGGCTACAGAGAGATCATGATTTCCCACAGCTCGCTTTACAGGCAATATTCATGAAGCTTTGGTGTCTTAATCCCCTGCTATCATGTGGGCATAAAAGGTTCAAGAAACATAGCTACAGATTTTTTAACTGTGTGCTTGTCTTCAAGTATTTGCAAACTTGTGGAAAATTATAATAGTGCAGATAAGAGACCATTTTAATATGGGAATGACAGTATTTTCCAGATTAAAGGGAAACACCAGCACATCATTGTTTCATGTTACTGCGAGACAGAGAGGACTTATTTTTGGTTGCTATGTAAGAAAAAAGTTTATTCTTTTAAGTGCTGGTTTCTAAAGCTACCTTATCATGAGCTTCTCTAAGGCTGTTATTTAAGATGTACTTGCTTGTATGTGTACAAGTTTTAGATAACCTATAGATAATATTGCTCAGAAGAATGATATTTTCTATTTAAATCTTGAAGTACTTACTGTTTTTATCTACAGTATTATATCCCACAACACAAAAGTACACACTGACTTCAACTTTGTCCTCTGTAGTTCCTTTGGGTAGTATGTCATAAAGTCTGTGAAGACTTCATAACTTCAATACTATGAAGAATGCTTATGGTTGGAGATTATTCTATAGGAAATTCTTCCTATATCTAATGAATGCTTCAATATTGAGATAAAAATTCTTGCTTCTAATATACCAAATTCTAAAACAGCAATGCTTTATAATGTCATCATCAAGTACAAGGAAGGCTGTTCTATGTATGGAACCTGCAAGGTCATTTCACATCATAAGTGGTTATCATTTTAGTATCAGCATTTAACTATCAAGTGCTGATTTTAATTGGGAAGCTAGTTCATCAGTGTTTAAACAGGCCGCCAGGCTCATAAAGACAAGAATGAGCTCTCCAAGAGTTAAAAAAAATAAAAATTTTAGTAACTTATTCAATATTGGCTGATGTTAAAACTTTATTTTACACAGTCTAACAATTATTTAAGTTTAAAAGAGTGTATTTTAGGTTGGTAATAAAATATAAAGCATTAGGGAAAATTCATAAATGTTTCTCCAACATGAGGCACCACTAAGAATGAAAATTTTGAAAACTGTGAAAATGATCAGAGAGTTCTAAATGCAGATTCCTTGTAATAAATTCAGCTATTCAGAATGATAGCAGTATTCTATCTTCCCATGTATCCCTTTGCAGGCTGTCATGTTAGGTTAAATCTACCACTTTATCCCAAGACTAATTTTGGAGGGAAACTCTATATACAGAAAAATTTATTTTATTAGAGGAGTACTGTGCTATTTCAAAATCTGACAGTAATCATGTTTTCAGTAGACTGACACTTAATTCCAGCATTGCTGGTGCTGCATGGCCTTGTGAAGAGGGAATAGAGATGCAAGAATAAAGGCAATGATGCTCTGCCTCTTGCATAACTTTTTCATTGGAGGAATATATTACACAGATATATCTATTGCTCCTTGCACAAGAAAACGCTCTTTGTGACCAACCAAAGCACAAAAAAGTCTTTGTGTACAAGTGATCACAGACCATCCTATATAACTTATCCAGTTCAGACATCTGAAAGATGTCTGGCCTCAGCCAGTCATGAAGGATTTCTCTGCGTGTAGTGGAGCGTATCTTTAGCTCATGATTCATACTGAACTAAAAGTGAAATCCTGGGTGGGATGAATCACACATACTAGATGTCCGACTTCTTCTCTCCCCTTCAACTACTGTTTTAGAGAGGATGCTCACCTTTTAGGTGACTCATTATGAAACCCAGCCCAGAAGATTAGGAGATGACAACATGATGATGAAGCAAACAAAAAAAGACCAAAAAAAAGGCAGCCAAATAAAAGCTTGGCATTCCTGGAGCAGAAATCAAATTGAAGAGTCTGTACTTTTCATAATGCATTGTTTGGAATACTTTTGCCTGATAGCTACATGGGTTGAATGGGTGTCTTCATTTCAGCCAAATGCATCAGGGTGAGGGGGCATGAGTTGGCGGAGCCTGGAGCCATGTGGGCAGGGCCAAGATTTTGTGTTGTTCAACAGAATCTTGTGTCATGGGCAGGGGTGGGAGAAAGGGACTTTCTCACTTCCAAGAGGAAGCTGCATGGATTGCAATTAATCATGTAGGGCCTATCCACCACTGTTTTTCATTGTCCCAGGCTTGGTGAACTTTTTTTGCATGTAAATCATCCTCTCCTAGTATACTTTTGTTATACTATTGTTGCTATTACTGTTTCTTTTCTTATCTCATTGCTGTTACCAGTAAATTGCTCTACCTCAACCCATAATCTCTGCCTTTTGTCTCCCACAGGAGGGTGGGCGGAGGAGCAGCTTGTGTCTTGGAGTGTCATTCCTAAACCATGACAATGGGGTAAGCATAAAGGATAAAAAAGTGTAAGTGGGCAAAATGTGTTCATTATTTTTAAACAACGACAGTATATTTACCAAAGGGACTGCAATTTGCCAAAGGGACTGCAAGATCTTCCTGCCGTGGTAGATACTGGACACGCCTATTCATGAGGCAGGATCTGGTAATACAGTGGTTTAGCAAATGTTTAAAATTTTCTCTGCCCCCTCATATGCATTCCCTATATTCCTCTGAATTACAAAAAAACTAATAACAAAAATGCTTTGAAGGACTGTATTTCCATTTTAAAGTGGGTTTGCATGAGAAAAATAGTGTCTTCTCACTAAAGAATCACCAGTTTATTATACTTTTTCATAGGAAGTATTGCTTTCATGAGGATAAGTAAAAATTAAATGTATTGTATAGTACTAGTTTTTCAATGAGGCTAAAACTTTCTTCTGGGTTTCTGAACTACCCTTGGAAATCAGGAGTCTGAAGACAGAGTGGTAGAGATTAATGGTAGCTAAAAAATACTGGTTTCTAAAGGATTCCGGGAATTACTAATAACTAAATTAAAAATCTGCAAGGAAACATTTGAGAAAAGCATTTCCATGTTTATTAAAAAACATCTACCCTGTATTATGCTGAACACATTAAAAAATTATATCCCAGATCAGTGCTGGAGGACATGTGACTTCCAAATACAAACTGTGCCAATATTACAGCCACCTGTCTCTCTTATTCCCTCTCTCTCCAGCAACTCTTGGAAACCGACAGATTTTACTAATACCAATTTATATATGCATATCCACATGTCAAAAGCAAGTTCAAAGGAGCTGGAAAGTGGACTAATTATTAACAGAAGCCTTGTAATAATCTTGTTACAACTGGTACATATTGTTATTAAGAGTGATTTGGCATGCAGTAATTTTACTAATGTCTTTAACTTGTAAAATACAAAAGGGCTTTTTATTGGTCTACTACTCTGATGCTTTTGTAAGTGTATAAACAGAAAATTAACTAACAGCAGTCTGCATAAAGGAAGAACATTTTCTGTTTCACTTCTCTCTGTTAAATCTTGGTAAAAGTATGAAAAGTATGTCACAGAAAGCACCTAATGGTAAACCTTTGTAAAATTCAAAAACTCTAAACCTCTAATAATCCCAATCTGAACAGCTAATCACAGTTTGAAGCTATTCTAATGCATATCCAATTATAATCAGCACGACGATAATGGCACTGTCATTAATCTTCTGTGCTATTTCTCATTATTTCTAGAGACATTGCTAAAAGCAAATTCTTGGAGTTATTTAATGGAGATGGGAAGTTTCAGCCTTTGTATTGCTTGAAATTTTCTATGGCATTCCTTATTTGCAGGAATTTCAAATTTTGGCAATACTTTTTCAACAAAAAATCCTGTAACCTATTATCTTGTTGAGGTGTCTCAAATTGAGAATTATCTGGTTGAGGTTTTTCCAAATTAAGAATGCAACAATTTTTCAGATATTCCATTCTAGACTGAAATCAGACTGAGAGAGGCAGAAAAGATTTGCTATGCAATAGCTCTATGAATTTCTTCTCTGGTCTCATCAGATAACTTGTCACTTCACACTTGGGAGCAGCAGCAAACTGAAATGTGTCAACAAAGCTGCCTTTTGTGGTCCCTAGGAAAAAAAGTACTGCCTCTCAACAAAACACAAACTCTTCTGGAAGATTTCTCTCCTGACACACACTGGGGAAATGAATTTGACAAGTAGATGCTCCAAGAAGTCCCTCAGAGCCTGAATGTGCCCTCATTCAAAGCCACTGTGGTTAATCAGGACTTTAGTAGGACCTGTAACAATAGAACAAGGAGCAGTGGTTTTAAATTAAAAGAGAGTTGATTCAGACTAGATGGAAGAAAAAAAATAAATTGAAAATGAGGTGGTGAAGACTCAAACAGGTTGCCCAGACTTGTGGTGGATGCTCCACACCTGGGAACAGTCAAGCTATCTACATCCACACCCAACACATCCACCTTCATCCATAATGATCCTGGGCCTCTTCTCAGGCCTGGAGAGAGCTTGGCTCAAAATGGTCGCAACTTTCCCTCTCCTCTTCCAGGCATGGAGAGCCAAGGATAAAGATGCAAATTAACTTAAAATATTAACAAGTTTTCAAAAAGAAAAATTGGCAATGGAGAAAGAACATCACCACCAAAACTGCAAGGCTTTTTCTGGTCTTGTAGCTTTTTGTCATATGGTACTGGCTGCTTCCTTTTCTTTTGCTCTGTATCCAGGCTCTCCTGAAGAGAGGGGGTCACTGCTGCTTGGCCTCTGTGGCAGGTCAGGCTGGTAACCTGGACACAGAAAGCACTGGAAGAGGCTGAAATAAACAGAATGGTCCTGTAATAATGGCTGGCGTGCTGCATAAGGACAGAAATCTTCCAATGCCTTATTATTTGTGGTCCCACAAAAATCAGTGAGGCATGTGTAACACAAAGAGCAGTGACAGTCTGGCTCTACGCTGCAAGATAGTATTTCAGAAGTCCTCTTTGAGATTTAAATACAATCAACCTGACATTGATTCAATGGGATTTTTTTTAATGCAAAAGGCAGGTTTCAGGATTGGAACATAATGTAATTGTTTTGAAACCCAGTGCTGAAACAGTTAATATATTCTGCATTACAGTACACATCAGCCAAAGAAAATAGGTGAGGGAAACAGTTGTTGACCTTCATCTATCAGCATGAATTTAAATGGTTTTTAATTTGTTCTCCCCACTACAACTGGCATTTGAGAGGCAAACAACATGTGTCAAGAATATCTACCTGAAAAACATTAAAAAAAAAAAAAAGTTTAAAGATGAGTTATTGAGAGAAAGAAAAATGTCAGGTTGAACTGATAGAAAAAAACTTTGGCTAAGAAGACTGAGATCTCCTTAGAAGATAGGGAAAAACAGTGACAGAAAGACAAGATAATAAAGAATAAAGTACTACAGTTAAAAATATATGAAAGGATTTTATAGACAAGTATGGGCAGATTCAACATTGACAGTGTTATTACTTGGGAGAAATTTCAGGCCTGTGGGTTTGGTGGTTGGTTTTGCTTTGGTTTGGTCTTTTTTTTAATAAATCTTATTATGAAAATTAAGACTGGAAAGATACTCATCTTTTAGTATCTTCTTACTTTTAAGATAAAATACTGTCAACTAAATAAAACTAATTTCTGGTCTTGTTCTTCACGAGATTTGGAACACGTGAATGAAACCATCGGTATGTTGGGACCAGCAGACCAAATTTCCTGGGCAGCTGTGGCATTGCATGAATAAATGCAGGTTTTAACCTACAAAATCAAGCTGAACTGCAATTCTTTTATCTGTGATTAATGTCACAGGCTGTTTTACACCCTATAAATTCAAGAAGCAAGATACCAAACCAAGGGAAGGGTTGTTTCAAGACAAGCTTAGGACATCTGCAGTTCTACTGCAATATACTAAAGTTTATGTATTTCAGTTTAGTATCCATAGCTGGCATACCAGCCCATTAGAAACTGCACACCAAGGGAATGCAATCCCATAGGAGATGAGTGATTTTCCTTAGAAATTAACATATGTATTGATTTGGTAGGTGAACACACTTGTCTCTTAATGGATACAAATAAGTAAGGACCTGTAATTTTACAGTAAACTTTGAAAAATAATTAAAAATGGCACACAGATAAGTAAATGAATAAAAACATGCATGTGATACTGCTGCACACCACTAGTTTTCATGGTTTTGTTTCCCTGGTACTGGAAGCCTCCTGCCCTCAGTTGTCCCCCTAGGAGCATTTCCTACTTCTTTAATCACATCTTAAATTAGACTGCAACTCTAAACAGCATTGCTTTCTGATCAGCATTTCCCAGGTCTCCAAACAGTGGACCCCTGACCATACAGAGTGTAACCAGTGGGCACCAGCAAATTCCCTAAACATGTGCCTCAGTGCACACACCTTCCTCAGGTGATGATGGCAAATCATTTCTGGCTGCAAGCCAATGTGGTATATTGCAGCCTCATGTTACTGCACCACAAGTCCTTGACCAACCACAGATTTACTAGAATGGTCAAAAAATTCAAAACATTACTACTTCTGTAGCCTTTAGAAATTATATACTTCTTTCAGATGTTTTGCCTATCTGTATTTTTCCTACTGCACAGTGTCTATACCGTAAGACATGGAAAAAGGTTTCATATCCCACAGTTCATTAGAGGTTTAAATGAACCAGTTTTAAATGTATGATTTTGACCTCATCACTGTCCTCAATCAATGAAATAAAAATGGTGGTTGTCATAACATCATCTCTTGAACACATTACTGTGGGAATCAGCAGTCTGCCTCTCAGATGGTAAAACTGCCATTGAAAGTACTTGCTAGTACTAAGCCTGATTAAATAGTAATAGAGAAAAAGGCTTTTTAGAACTCAATAAGCCAATCAAACTATCTCTGAGCAAACTGGAGAGAAAGATATATCCTACCTGCATCTTGTCATAACCTTGGTCCGTTTTCAAAATGCTGTAGGAAAAATCCCTCACCTGACCCAGTTCCTGTGCCACCGCCTAAACACATCTTAATGTGGTTGTATGAGATATGCTGCAAATGTCACAACAAAACTCGCCACGTATCTCAAGTCCTGCTCTGAAGGTGAAACACATGCTTTAAGATCAGTGACAGATTTTAAAAATACCCCTTATCTTCAGAATGAGATTATCTCTCTTATTCATTTTCCCCACATTTATGCCAGTCATACACTTAGCACGGGATGAGCCACACTCTGGAGATGCCCCTTTCTTGCAGAAGGAGCTGAGGTAACTGTAACTCACTTGAGGCTTGATGCTTAACCCTTAAACAACCTATGCACTCAGCCCATCTAATTCCAACTAGATGGATTATCTATGGCTGCATTCAGTTTAAGAGAGTTTTTGCTTACCTGTGCAAGGTCATTTTCAGAACTTTACACTTCCAAATGTATTACTATATAAACAAGCATTATTTGAATTTCTAAAAAAATACAGGGATGCTTTCAGTTTACTAAGCCTTTAGGTTGTGCGTATTTGTGGGTAGTAACTGGTCTGTGTACAGTTTGCCTGTTACATGTACTGGACATAAAATATATGTTATTTTTTTTCAGACTTGAATGACCAATACTTACCCAAAGACTCAAAAATTCAATATCAGACCAGAAAAACAATGCTTTCCCCCCAAAAAAAATACAGAACAGATTAGCATCTAGACAAGTTTTCAACAAGCCTGCCAAAATTCTTCAAATTTTGCACTGTTCAGGTTAAGGTATTCTAATTTGTTGATTTATTTGTACTTGGCACATACTGCTTTTTAATCCTGTTTCTCTTTTATCATTAAAGCAGTGGTAATGTTTTTCCTGAAAATATGCTGTGAGATGTCTGAAGTCATGTTATTAAACAATTCTAAACTGTTTTGTATATAATATTATTTTGAGGTGAAACTATTCATTAAAGTTTCTGTTTCCTGAATCATACATCTCTATGGGATGCTGGGTTTTGCTAGTTCTTTTACGATTAGCCAAATATTCATTCTTTCATTTTGACATATGTATCAGTTAAATTCTACAAGCAAGGCTTCTTGCTGCAGTATAAAATTGGAAGGTTGTACCTTCGATTTCTTTCATAATATCCTTCCAATTAGTTTAATAATGTTCCCTGCACACCTGTAGAGAAATGGAGCTTTGAACAGAGGCAGAGTGCAGGCAGAAGAAAAAACTTATCTGTTCCTTCAACAGCAGGTAGGGAAGAAACAATATTTTACCTTTCTGTAGTCCTCCCTTAATCTACTTTTCCTCCTCACAGATGCATGTAACAACATGTCAGCCTTCATCCATGGGAGACAGCATGGAGAGATTTGGTCAGAAAAGGCTCTCCATAGCTGGATGACTCCTACTTACTCCTGGTCAGGTAAAAGGCTTCTTTCTAACAGAAGGTGATGTGTGATTAGGCATACAATAAAAGTAATTTACCTTAATTTCTCCAGAGTATCCTCAACTATCTTATGATCTACAGCATACAAATTGGAAATTTTTGGGGGGCAAAGATAAAGCTGACTTTTTTTAGGCTGTTTTTAGCCTGGTTTCCTATGGAAACAAGACTGAGAAACAATATAATACAGTCTGTGTGTCCTCTGCTTGTAATTTTTGAACTAAGTAGCCTAATTTCAACTAAATGTGACTGAGGAGATAGAAATCTCAAAGATAGTTACACTCTTATAAATTTTGAAAGCAGCAGCTGCTAGAGAGAAGAGAGCCCAGGATCCTCGTATTAACATGCAGGGTGCTAACAATCTTATCAGCCCATTTCTGCTGTCTAGTGTGGCAGCCGGCATGCCTGCACCAGAATATAAGCATATTCAGAGATAAAAGAAGACCTCTATAATTCAATCATTAACCAAGGGACATAAATCCACAAGAAACTGGTCCTCTTCAATTTTGGTTCTTTTAGCCCTTTTCTCTTTTAACTAGACAGCTGAGATACCAGGCTGATTAGGGGGGAAAAATTAAACAAAAAAGAGGAACAATTTAAATGAAAATCAAATGCATACAAAATCCATACTGTAGCAAAAGAGAAGAGTAAATAGATGGAGTAGAAAGTTTATCTGTTACTTTATTATAAAGATGGACAGCTTTTCCCTACATTTAAATAAATCTACAGTTTTACCAGGTTCAGAAGTCCTACATACATACACACAAACACAGATACAGGAAGGAGATTATGAGCATCACATTTAGCTGCTACTAACTAAACATATTGAATGATTCAGCTTTTTCATGCAGACAAAAATGACATAAGGCTGAAAATCATTTCATTTCCTATATTCCACAGCCAAGGAAACACATAATGGTTAAAGAACTGGGACTCCCCCACCAAAACCATTTTTACAGCTCTTGAGTGATTAGTTTGAGATGGTCTAGCATAATTATCTATGTCATAATTTCTCCTTGCCTGTGTCAAAAATACTTCAAAAAACACCACCAAATACTCACTGATTCACTGTCAAAATGCATGCACTGACTAGAGAAAGTGGTATGAAAAGTTTTGTTGCAAAAAATAGCATAATTGTTCATTATATATCCAATATTCTGTTAGTGTTTACTATAAATAAGACTGTTCTGTTCCAATATTTCACAAGACGGATACAAATTCCGAGCCTTCTGCCAAAAATTTTCAAAATCCAGAAAGCATTTCTCAGCTAGCAGCTCCTCAAATATATTTAATGTTTGATCACAACCTAATAATTATCAATGGGGGAAAAAAATTAAAGAATTGGAAAAAAATGAGCTTCATTTTCCCTCATTTTTGCAACAACTTTTTCTATTTTATTTTTGTCAGATCACTTTTCCCTTGCATCCCCTCTGCTCATGCTGGGAATCAGGTGCATGCTGCCAGCAGGACTTGTTAATTCAAGGAGCTGCTGCTGTCCAATTAAGCTTGGTGCCAGATCAGACAGCCAGACACCAAGGTACCTAATTCTCCTTCCTAGTTCAGCAGTAAATGCAACACCATTAGCAGCATAGTCTAGGTATTAATTCACTCATTTGTAGGCATGCTCTAAGGTTAATTCATGTCACTCCAAAAGAAAAAAAAAAAAAACAAAAACCTAAAAGAAGTGAAGAAGGATACCAAGCACTAAAGTTGCCTCAGTAGAAAAACAGAGTTGCCTTTAGACAAGAAAGTAATCCAGAAGACCTGAACTCAAATGAAAGTTTACTTAAGCAATCTACTTTTACCATTTGAAAGTTCCTGGGTGCCTAAAATTTCCCTTTAATACATCCACAGGTTTTTTTTCCAGGTTTGGGAAATCTGAGAAGCCAGTATTTAGCTAAAATGAAACATAAAAATTAAGTTGATAATCTCCTGCCTACCTTCCATGAAGAACTGAATTCATTAGATATTTTTATGACACACTGGATCATGATCAAGCACATCTGAATTACAGTGTTAATCAACACTTTTAAAATGCAACACAAAGTGCTGGTTCCCCTTGTTTTTCAGTAGTTGAATGTAGCTGAGCAGATTTTCAATTTGTAGTCTGCAGGCACTATACGAGAACAGACTGCCTTGGTGTAATCCATGAAGAATAACTAAGAGCATCCCAATCATCAACAAGACTTAAGTTTGCTATGGATGGATATACATCTCAGCCAGAATAGCATTAAAAAAAAAAAAAAATCAGGATCTTGATTCAGTGGATATACTCTGATTCAAGGATATACTCAGGATATTTTCAGACATAAGAGTTCAGCTCCTTTCTTCAGGCTACTGCAATTCAGCCTGTCTCCTACTACTCTGCAGGTTATGCAAAGCATCGGGCTATGTGACCTGAGTGAGAAATCAGGTATGGGAGGCACAGCTCCTTACACTGTACACTGTATTATGACAGAAGTAGATGCTCAATCCAGGCTGATGGAGAATCCAATTAACCTCAGAGAACTGTGCTGAAGTAGCCCAAAAGTAGCCAGCAATTAGCAAAGGAGACCCATATATATCTTAAGTGCTATCCCTCTCTAGGTCTCTACAGAGTTATAAAAGCTAAACAACTTTCCCAAGATGAAGAAACTCCTTCTTTCGAAAATATGTTTGGGATCAGTCTTTTCCTTCAGGCAGCACTGGTAAAAATCCATCTGATGTTTTCAGATCCCCTACTTGTCTAATGGATTGACTGCTTATTTGAGGTGGGAGAGCTGAAGCTCTATCTGCAACACCTGATTTCCCTCAAAAATGTCCCCAAAAATAGGTTGTACACTATTCTGGCTGGGAAAGAGCCCCCCTCCAGCCTTTCTTTAGTCAAGAGGAGAAAGGAAAAACAAAGAGCATAATTCTGTAGCTTTGAGGGTAGAGCAGCTGTGTGAGAGAGAAGTATGCTCCAGTTCCTTCTGCGATAACTGTTTATGAAATGTATTCAGTAATTGTTTAGCAGAAGGAACTAGACAGCTCCTAGAGGCAGGTTTAAAGCACTCAACTCCACATCTGGCCCTCAGCAGCTA
Source organism: Lanius collurio (assembly GCA_020086605.1). Lineage (NCBI taxonomy): Eukaryota > Metazoa > Chordata > Aves > Passeriformes > Laniidae > Lanius > Lanius collurio. Next base: position 1,179,631 of record JACBWW010000007.1, on the reverse strand, counting down.
TGCTGTCCTGCACTCAGTTCTCACTCTTGCAGCCTATACTTTCTCAAGTACAAGATAAAGAGCTGCTAACACAATTTCTGATCTCGACATTTAAATATTAGTCAGTGGCTATGCTCAGCATTCAGTAGCCAAATCTTCTTTTTATTTGTGGGTGTTTCATTTTCTTGGGTTTTTTCAATTCTCATGATGGCAAAGGCAACTTTATTCCAGCCTCCTGAAAATGGCCATCCAAAGAAAAAGATGACATAACAACATTATAAAAGAGACAAAATTAGCAGTCATGAAAAGTACAGAAGGCTTGCAATAAAATATGTATTTGCTGTGAATAAAAGCAGTGACATTGACAGTGGCACTTGAAAGAGGAATCTGCAGGCAGGGTTTTTACAGACACCAAGACCTGTAGGGTACTCTGCTTAACTTATTGCACACTCAATTCGACCTGACTTAGAAAGGAAGGATAGGTGAGGGAGGGGTGCTGATGTGCAGTCCACAGCCAGCATCATTCCCCCATGATTAAGCAACAGGTTTACTGTTCACATGGAACCTCCTCTGCACTTTGTGGATCCCATTTGAGCACTGGAGCCCATGTGTCTAATCCTAAGAATTAGGGTGTTCTCCAGTCTAGAAAGAGTAAACAATCTATGTCAACTAGCAGAAAGAGCAAGAACAATATTAACTGGAAAGCTCATATGTTTATAAAATATTTAAATACTTATTAATATAGTATTTTAAACCCAATATATAATTCAGGAGATAAAATACTTCAGTTAGTGTGAGTAGAAATTAAAAGATTTGTAGAAAGCATAGTGTAGCAATGAAAGATGCCACTACTACAAAATCTATGCAGCAGGTACCAATTGCTCCTTTCATTTCATGATCCATTTATTATCTGGAACTTGATGAAACCTAGTTTCACTGACCAAGGCTCCAGGTTTTATCAGGCTGGGAGAAACAGCAACACAACCATGCAACTTTTATGATGTATATAGAAAATGAGAGACAACAGTTGGATCCAGCAGTCAGAAAAATGGAATTTAAGCACTGGCTCGGGAGTTACTGACTCAAGCACTCTCGTAAGTATGTTTCTCTTGATAGTATTTTAATCAATTGCTCTTGAACTTGGGCAATACATCTGCTGTATTTCCCAAGCTATTTTCAAGCTGCTATAATTCATAAATAGACCTCACACTGTCCTCCTGGATATTATTTAATCCAACTACAAGTGGCCATTCCACTATGCACTCCACTGGCTCTATAGCAATGATCACATTTCAAGTTAGAAAAAGGAAACTGAGAAGTTTAAATAAAAAAAAACCCCTCACAAATGAACAAACAAAACCAACCAAACTGGGAAAAAAAATCATCTCATAAATACAGCCCAGGGCTGCCCAAGAGATGAGGCTCAGGAGGAAGAAATGACAGTCTGCAATATTTTGAGGTGGCACAGTGAGCTTTGGGTGATGATGCTAATAACAAATACCAATCTAGAAAAGACCACAATTTCAACTTTTGCCCAGGGCACTTTTGAATGTCTGTATGACCTTGAATATATAATATGGCAGTGGTTTGATCCTCTATGTCTACTGATCTAGAACCATTTCATTAAAGCAATTACAGTAGAAATTCATTCTCATGAAGAATGACATGCTTTGCTTGTTAGGACAGAAGCAGACAAATGAAAATTGAGTTGATTTCACATGAGTTCAATTGTTAATTTTTAATTTTATGACAGTGCTTGGATGCTGGACGCAACTCCCATTTCTGCACTGCTTGTAGAATGCAGAAATGCCCCAAGACAGAGTAAGGGCATATCAGTAGGGGTCACACAGGCTTTTCTCAGGCAAAAGACAGTCCAATCACATTCTTCCACAGCACCTGGAAAGCTCACGTTTAGGGCAGATTTTAAAAACAGAATTACTTTTGTTCCCACAAGTTTTATGGAGGTCCTCAATAAGAGCTTTTGAAAACTCCATCCTGAAAGCATAGCTTTTAGGTCACCAGTAATGGTTCATCAACCATTTCTTTCAAAGCCTCTCAGAACATGAAAACCTTTTCAAGAAACCACTTTTATATAAAGACATTACTTTCTTTGGGAACTGCACATGTGTATGAAGGGATAGAGTTTTTTCCCATTTAAAAAGAGTGCAGTCTACTCACAGAGAGCAATCGCAGAAAATGCTGTTGAAATTACGTATATTCTCTAGCGCTTTTGAAAGGGATCTAAAGGTAGACTTAGGGTATGTTTTATCCCCTTTCTTGCTGCAAAAACTACCATTAGATCATCACTTCAATTTTGTGATAAATCTGTGTTCCTAAATGTTTTTTGTTGGTGGAGAAGGAAGTTTGCTTTGTTTTGCCTTGTTTCAATATTGCTTGTTGGGTAACATTATCATTTAGAGAGGCACTGGCTGAAACCACAGCCTTTACAACAGCCATGCAGTTCTTCTCCATCTACTGCAATCAGCTGAACTGTACCAGCATCTGCCTAACCTAAAGAAACATGGAGGGGATGCAAGGTGGGTTTCCCAGGTGGCTCATGATGACATGCACTAACTTGATAGACTCAAGGAACTTCTTCGTGTATTCTTGTGATTGTGGACTTGCTGGTTTTGAAAAGTTGCCAGACAAAAATGGATGTACTTTTAGGACCTAATTTACTGAATCACTCCTGAGAAATATACAGAAGCAAAACAGTGGCTGAAGGCAAGGGTTCCCAATCAGTAAAATTTATCAATATTCAGAAATAAAATATGGAAAGGTACCACATCAGCATCACTGATAGTTAATCAAGATTAATTTTTTTTCCTACATTTATGTACACTGCACAAACACAAATCTTTACACCTTCAGACTTTCTTGGTTTTGCTATTATTTTTTTTTTATTTTTCCAGTTTTAGATGTCGCACTTGCTTTAACATTTTGTTGTCTAAGGTGCAATAAAAGCTAAAGATACATAAAAAAGAAATTAAAAAACCCAAACCCACATATTATGCCAATGCTTAAAACCTCTCTTGAGTCATTATACTTTTAATACAAAAGAAAAGGCACAAAAGTAACTTTTCCGTGAATGAAAGGCATATTATTAAGTCCACTGATCCCAGGAAAATCCTTATAAGTTGTCTTAGAAATGGTTCTCTAATGAATTAACCATATATGTCTCCATCAGGCACTGCCCTGTTCACAACTGTGAAGCAGCCACTGAAGCATTACTCCAAGAACCTTGGGAAGAAATTACAATAAAACTTTCATCTCTTCCTCAGTGCCAGGGGTAGTCATCACCAGGGGTCTCAGCAAAGAGAAGATGAAGAAAGAGCATTTTTCACAAGGTGAGTAAACAGACAGAACATTCTAGCTCAGGGATAGCAGAGGAGGAAAGCAGTAGCTTTTACTTGGAGACAATGTCTTCCATGTAAGCAAACTGTAAAAGGTCTGCAGATAAGCTTAAATTCATGGGGGAGAGTCTGTATTGACACAAAAGCAAGAGCAATGAAATCTTCAGAGAGGCTGTAACAAGCAAGGAAGAGTGCTCCTATTAAGCGTAGTCTTAATTCTGTATGTAATTAACGTATCATTCTGCATCTAGGTCCCATTACTGCAAATTTATATTTTAAAGACATTCTATTTAATCTTTAAAGAGGAAACTGTGCCCGTGTAACCTGACAAACAAGAAGAAACTCTTGATGAAAGAACATGGCACACAGGTACTGAAACACTTAAAAGTGTCCAGCCCCACAATGGACTATTTCAAAGTCATCCAGGGAATAAAAAATGTACTTTCTTAGAATGGGATATTTTAAGAATCAGCACAACAAAAAATAGGAAGGAAAGAACCATTTCCAATACTTTCCTGTCAATATGGAGGAAAAACTCTCCAGCCCACTGCACAGAAATAGAGAGCATACTTAGAAGCTGAGCTAGCGTATGACAGAAGGCTTAAAAGAAGCTAATAAAATTCTGAGATGTGTTCAACTTACACCCCTTCCCCCTCCAAGAACTTTAAACCCTGTCCAGCCTTTTAAGTGGTCTAACTAGAAAGTGGTCTAACTAGATCTAATTTTTCTGATCTCAGTCTCATTACCTGACCTCAGACACTTCACTCAGTTTTTAACCTCACACTCTTCTGCAGTCACCAGCTGTAGCATCCATCCTGCTGCTCCAGTGAATGAAACACTATTACACTAAGAACACATTGCTGTACTCTGCCTTCACAGTCCCTATGACAGGTATGCATTTTGCTGCTCACAAGTTCACTGCAGCTGAAAACCATTTCTTCTCAAAGAATTTACGTACTTGAAAATTGGTAATTTTTTTACTAAAGAAATCCATCCTCTACAGTTAACCTGCTTTTAGTAATGGTCAGAGAAGCACTGCACCTGCATCCCTTAAAGAAGTTTGGGAAGGAGCCAGCTTTGAACCTACAGCAAACTCTTTGCTAGTTTTGGGAATCAGCAAGGAACTCTGACTGCCTACTAAAAAAAACTGCAAGGGACCAGCATCAGAGAAACAGCAGACAAGATTTCTATGCAAAGAAGTTTTGTTAGGGGAAAGAAGGTCCAAAAAAGAATGAGGAGTTCCTCAGATGTATTTCTCACCCTAAAAAAGGGAGGTTTAGCCATTTATTTTCTCACCTGGTGAGGGAGATCCTTCCTAATGTGTCTGATCTGTGGCCAGAGGCATCCCGGGTGAAAACACTATCCTTTGATGAACTATGTATCACAGAAACGTAGGAATGGTTTGGGTTGGAAGGAACCTGAAAGGCCATTGAGTTCCAACCCCTCCTGCCATGGACTGAGACACCTTCCACAAGACCAGATTGTTCAAAGCTGCATCCAGTGTGGTCTTGAACTCCCAAGGGGGGTGTTACCAAACATGTTATATTTCTTTAAAAAGGAGTCAACGCAGCACTGGGTGAAAATGCTGAGACCTAATCAACAAGAAGCAAGATTCAGTCTGTGAAACAGTAGCTAACAAAGCAACCTCGAAGTGATGTCCATGTGTGAGTCCAACAAATTGAAGTTTAGGACTTGACATGCTCTAGTGATCTGAGACCTGGGGAGGAGGTTAACATAGTTTGGGAAGAAGGATGCAACTCTGACAATGGACACAAAGAATACAGAATTTATGGCCAACAAGGATATTTGGCAGGACTCCCAAAATAAGGAAGACACTCATCTGAAATCAGCTCCAAGGGGTAAAAGGTCATTCTGGCAGGGGGGATCTACAACCACCAACCCACAGACCACTGACCCAAGAAACCCACCAACCCAAAAGAAGAGACAAACTGAACATGTGAACTAATTAGCATGAGAAGTGGGAGAATCATTAACCAATAGAATACTATCTACTAAGAGAACTTGTATCCAGTGAATGCTAATTCCAATGAACACTAATTCCTTTGTTTGCTAAAATGTGTAAATAATTAAAACTTTTGACAACTGGTGTATCCATTGGGTGGAGTGATCCCCATGTACCTCAGTGCTGAATAAAGTATTGTCAGCTTTCTAACCTAATAATCTGTTTGGAGAGTCTGTTTTCCAGTTTTCAGTGACAATGGGACATCCACAGTTTCTCTGGGCAACCATTTTCAATGTCTCAGTACCCTCAGACTAATTAATTTTTTCCTGTATATGATCTAACTTCACCTGTTTTCAGCTTAAAGCCACTCCCCTTGCCCTATCACAACGTGTCCTTATAAAAGGTCCCTTTCCAGCTTTCCAGCTTTCCTTTTAGGTACTGGAACACTGTTTAGGGTCTTACCAGAGCCTTTTCTTCTTCAAGTTGAACAACCCCAACTTGCTCAGCCTGTCTTCATAGAAGAGACATGATTCTGTGATTCTGTACACAGTTAGATATATAAGTATATATAGATAGATAAGATAGATAGATAGATAGATAGATAGATAGATAGATAGATAGATAGATAGATAGATACTCATATGCAAACCTATAGATATCACTTCCTAGGTTTCAGTGACTGGTTGGGAGCATTTTAACCACAGAGTTATGTGGTCCTGTTGGCTAGGACTTGGGCTAGGATATTTTGGTTCAGGAGAAGTATTCATACAAGGGCTGTCTAGTGGTCCCAAGACCCTACAATTTGGGGGTGAGTGTGAAGATTCTACCCTCTAGGGATATCTGGTCCATGACCCCTTCTATCCTCACAAATACAGAGAAAATGAAGACAACTGTCCCACAGTGCCTGAAGAATGATTTTAGTATTATTTTAGACTATGAACAAGGCACAACGAGCGTTTTCATGAGCTGGTATTAAAGAAGTTGCTGAGGCCTAAGCTGAGAGAAGACTCTTTGGAAATGAACTGACTGGATGCTGATCAAGGTTATATTTAACAGAGGGCAGAAAAGAAGCCCAAGAAAGGAAAGACTGCAAGAGAAGAGTTAATACTCACAGAAGAAAGAACAAAACAAGGAGAGTTTTTTCTTCCCCAGGAGGGAAGGAGAGTTCAGCTGACTGCTGCAGGGGGAGAGGGGGAGCACTATCACAATGCTGAGCAAGAATGATAAACTGGTGCTAGGGGAAAAGATTTAGGGCCACTAAATCCTATAGCAGTGTTCTCTATATATCTGTGATTTAGCCTTTACAGCAAAATAAAGTAAAATAAAATAAAATAATCTGAAAAATAAAATTGAGGGCAATGTAATGAAAGCACCGATTATACAGTGCAGAAATAGCATCTTGCTCCAAGACTATTTTAAACTGCCTTAACTAGACTCCTTCACGACAAACCTTTCTGCATTAGCCTAAGACACATCCCTGACTGTTGCACTTGGATACAGGCAAGGCACAGCAGTTGCTTTTCAGTAATCTCTGGTAGGCATGGTGGCTTTTTAACTGGCTTGTGCTGCAATGCTGCTGAGAAAGGCTCATCTAGAGCCCAGATCACCACAATAGCTGTTGTAGTATCTGCAGTGCTAGGCCTCCTTTTCAATATTTTCTTATGACATAAGTAAGTGTTTAAAAACCCCTAGTATGTGATGACCAGGTAAAAAGATTACATCTGTCAAATCTGTCAGAATTACTTAGGGAAATACTCTTTAAAAATACTTGGTCTTATGGCACGTAATGGTAGTGTCCTTGATTCATATAATATTGTGGCGAAAAGACCAGAGGTAGAGGATTGAATTTTGCATCTTTTATGTCCTCATCTTGTGGAACTCATAACTTTTTATCAGCACTTCAAATGTGGCCACATAAAAACACACTGAAAGCAGATTACTATTAATATTGGCTAACAAAATCTCCAGCTTAACATATTGCATTATTGAGTAAGGATGGAAGGTGGAAGTCCAGGGAAAAAATAACGTACATGCAAACCACGTAATAAAAACTTAAAAAAAGCAAACACACCACAGTTGGATATTGTCATACAATTCCCCCCGGAACAGAGAAAGCAGATGTACAAGTTTCATACATTTGAAAGTTGCATATGTCTTCTAGTGCCAACATTTCAGACACTTAAAAAGAATTAGAATGATGTAAGGCTATTCAATGGGCCTCACATACCTGTGGGGTTTTTTTTAATAAATGGGTTAAACCATAAGCTACAGAAAACCAATGAAATTTCCCTTTCTTAGAAAACCACAAGCCACTTAAGGGTGACACAGATTGGTCTCTACAACAAGAGGGCAAAATCAAACAAGTGATATCATGTCTCACTCCCTGAAGTTTTGCCTGGTATCAGCACTTTCACAGCTAAGTTAATTCAATGTTACTAAATAACAAATAAACAACCTTAGGAAAAAGGAAAAGATTTCTAATACTTCAGAACATAAATCTCTGTATTTCTACACAGCATTTCTAGAATATTCTGATCTGAGGACTTTTGTTGCTGAAGAAAGGAAACCTCCAAGTAAGCACAGTAATACATTTCTACCTTCCATCACACTAAGGTCCATAAATCAACTGTGGTGCAATTTTTCACAGTTATGAACTTGGAAAGATTTATCTTGCTTGGAAAGCAAGTTCTTACTCTAGTATGGAAATTCAAAACAAACTTTCTATGTAATATACAATTTCTATTTTCCTCTACTTGGTTTGACCAATAGCAGAAACAGTAAATTGCTATACTGATAGCCAAGTATTCACTCCCATTGACCTCAAAATAGAAGTCATGACTTCTCTGTGTCAGATTGATAGTGCTCTTACAAAAGTTCTGATGCTTATCTGAAAGGAAGAATGCTATTTGGATTTACTTCAAAATGAATGTCAGATTAGTTATAACGAGTATTCATCTGAATTAATAATGTGATCATGAATTTTTGGGGGTAAATGCTTCTAGCTTCAAAAAATAGACTGTGGCCACACTTCTCTAGACAAATGGACCTCCTTACAGTGGTATCTCTGGAAAGCTCACTTTGATCTTCATGGGTCTGCAAGAATAATGTTCCAAGTTCTTAACTTTCCTTGTTTGAAATAAAAGAAGAAACCACAAAACTAAACTTAATATTGGCAATTCTAAGAAAAAAGCTTTTCTTTGAATATGCCTGGAACACAGGGTGGCAATTTGACTTACTACTCTTGTGCTAACTCAAGTAGATACAACAAATCCTTCTCATTGGTCTTCTAAAAACAATGTTTATTTTTCGTGGTGATTAGTGCATGGTTGTGGCTTTTCTATAAAGAGTTGCATTGCTTATGCCTAATCACGATTAGGACAAGTTCAGCTTCCTGTTTGACATAAGATGCCTCTGAATGAAGAATAGAGACCTCTGGTAATGCTCAGTTAGTCCACAAAACAGTAGTTTCCTAATTCTTCAAACATCTCTGATTCTCTCTCTCCTATAATTTGTACTGCACTTCAAACTAGTCTAGAACACATAATACAACTGTATTATGTGTGAAAGCACATAATACAACTGTTTTTGTCAGTAAAATCAAGCTCTGTGTCAGAGAAAGGCTGCAGATCTGTGAGAGGTAGCTTTTTAATCTCCCTCAGAATTTAATAAACACCAAAAGAGGAATCCCAACCTCTGTATCAGATGTACCAATAGAAGTTTGCCTGATGAACCAAATGAACATAAAAGTGTTGAATGCATGATAGTAAGTCCTGTCTCACAAATTTCTACTTCTCTGAAAGAGTAAATAAAGTTTTTGAATTTCCAAAATCCTTCTTTCAGATAATGTACTTAAAAGAGCCTTAGACTTGACTATTGTGGGAGGAGAGGCAAGAGTGTTTTCTGGCTTGGTAACTGGCTAGCAGACAAGATGCATGTTAGAAATAAAATGGTCAGTGCTCACAACAGAGAAGGAATCATTCCCATCAACTTCCAGGTCTTATGACACTGAACTTTCTTTTTTAGCATCTGAGAAACGAGAATGATAAGTGAAGAGAAAGTGTGATGGTAAAGAATTAAGCAGAACAGGAGTAAATAGAACTGCCATACAAGAAGAGCCATACAAGGATCTCACAATACTCAATCACTTGGCAAAGAAATGACACATGAAATTCAAAGTAGTTACTTGCAGAGTACTGCATATGCAAGGCAAGAAGGGAGAGCCCTAACCACAGACAGTCATGAACTGCTGTAACTTTGATTAGTATTAATAGTCAATTTAAACCCTTTGCTTACTGTTCTTTATGTCCAGTAGCTGTTATAAACAAAATGTAATTTTAGGAATTATTAAGCAACAAGAAACAAGACCAAAAGAGAAAATTAGTACTATGTAACCTTACAATGGACAACATCTGCATACTCTCAACAGGATGGTATACTTAGCAAAGGTACAGAGAAGACCACAATGAGTTAACTTCATCTTTGAAAAGATTAAATAGGTTACGAAACTTGAATTAAAAAACCAGATAGATTTATAGTTTATTTTAGGAATACTGTCTGCTGTATGCATGTCTTAGAGTAAGCCATCAAGTTCTGATTTAGTTCTGCCTTTTCAGGATGTTTCTGACTATATTCAGTTGTATATGATTATAGGGATTAAGGATGGAAGCTAAAGGGGAAAAACATATTAGGGTGGTTTTTTATTTTGTTTTGCTCTGTTTGTTTGCTTGGGTTTTTGCCTCTAGTATGCTCCTTGAAATCTACTGGGGCAGAAGCTACTACAATTATGTCAGAAGACAGGGGAGGGAGAAGAGAGAAGATGAAATTTTTTCAGCACTCAGGGAACGCACAAATGGAATTAGATGTGGGCAGTGCACACATTTCAGAATTATAATTTGAAATTAAGCCTTCAACATGAAAGCTCTGCTTCTGGGAAATCCATCTGAGCTATCAGTTTCTGTGGAGACAGGTAAAACTATGGTGAAGGAGGAGCATCTGTTGCCAGTGAGTGACACCAGTTACTGACACCACATTGTTGGCTGGTGCAAGGTCATGGGACTATGGATAGGAGCTGCATTACGTGCTGCAAGTGTCAGTATAATGAAAAATGTTCCCGAGAACGCTGAAAACAAAAACTTCTCAAGGCTGAAAAAATAATAGGGAAAAAGTGTCTTAAGCAGAATTGGGAAAAGTGGTAATCAGTAATACATGAGAGTTTTGTACTAAGTCAAAGGCATTAGGTGAGGGGGATCACGATATGGTATTTCTCCTAAACCTTGCCTATTGCTCATCTCATGTAATTCAATCATAGCTGTAACCTCACTAAACAGCAAAGAGGAGATAAGCCAGGCTTCTCTCTCTCTTGGAATTTTCAGGGAAGTTCTGAACTTTGCAGTACAATATCCAAGGCAACCCTCAGAAGGAAACAGAAACAATAATAAACTACTCAATAGTAAGCAAAGAGTCTAGTCTACTAAATCGTTCCAAGAGAAACATTTGAAATAAATGAACGCTTTAGCTTTCAACTTTGAAGAACTGTTCTCATTTTCGTGGAGTGTTTAAAATAAGTCTGCGTCCCACATGAACCTGGCACTTCAGTACACTTACAGCAGTACTTCAGCAGCTGCCACTTGATCTGAACAAACTGTGGTTTTCCCCTCTCTGGAAAAGCTCAGACATAAACCAAACATTCGTTTTTCAATCGTGCCTTCCCTAGTCCTTCTACTGACAAGTTCACTCCCACGTCTAAACTCTGTGTTCACATTATTTGTCTCTTGGTCCCTCAGTGACAAACAGTCTTGCAGAAGAATAGACTTCATGAAGAAGAGGACCAGTGAGTCTTATCCCAAACCATCCTCTTTGGGCATATACAGACCTGAATCCAAGTCAGATGCTCAAGAGAATCAAACTCTACACCAGGTGTTTGGTTTTTTTGCTGTAAATGTCCTTCTAGGGTTCCTCCTAACCTTTAGGGCAAGACTACCACAGTGTATGCAGTGGTGCCTGTTTGGCTATCATTTGAAGCACACCCTCCAATCTTATAAACCAACCAAAGTCACAGAACACTTAAGTGTGCATCTCAGCTCATATTTTTCATTGAATGCCATCATATTCCCTGTCCATTTTGATAAAATTCCATTAAGCTACTACTATATGAATACCATGAAAATTCATCAAAGTACAAAAGATACATAAAGTACATAAAGGACTTTTTTTTAAACAAACCAAAATGTGTTCTGGGCAGAACGAAGACCACAGGGAAACAGATGTAGAGTGAATTTTGTACAAAAAGATGACATGGCAATAAGAAAGTCTAAATTCAGGTACCTGCACCATAACTTATATAGATCTAAGGAGTCTTGTTTAAAGATCATGAAAAATGTTAGGAAAGGCAACATTCATACAATAAAATAATACCTACTGTCCTGCACGAATCTGCATCACACTGGTGAATGGTATAGGACTAAAGCAGGTTTACTGTGAGCAAGATTGGGCGGTATTCAGTCTGTAAGACAAAAGCCTTTTTTTTTTGCCAAACTTGGCAAGTGGTTATTGAATGGAGATGAGAGTTGCAGCTAGAGAAAGGATAATCTCATGAATATCATGGCAAGAGCATTTCCATGGAGAACTGCTTGGTAGCATTCTTCTTCCTATAGGTTCCTGTATCTCAGCCAGACTTTCACAAATGATTCTCCATTTACATTAATCACTTTCTGGTGTCCAAAAACAGACACAATAGAGACTGTTATAAAGAAGATCTGCTTGGAGACTACAGCTAAAGCCAGTGCTAGTGATTCTCTGAAAATACAAAGTGCTAAGTACTTTTACAACACAAGCTGAGCATCTGAATCTTCAAAGATGTATTTCGTCCTCACATGTAAAAGGAAAATAATATCTGAGGACAAAGTGTGAAAATTAAAGGATTTAATTAAGTTTCCAGATATAGTCATTGTAAGAAAAGAGGATATGAGAGTATTTATAGCTTATCTTCAGAACCAAATTTGAAAAAGATCTAGTGTAAGAGGGAGAAAATAATTCATTGTCTAAGTACAATAAGTGTATGAGAACTTGTGCATGAGTATACTTCTAGGACTATCTTTGCTCAGAGTTACAAGGGAGCCAAACAAAGCCCCTGCAACAACTGTAATTATCTAGATTTTTAATGTTTGATATTGCAGTTCTAAATTTCTGATAGTACATTAGCATATTGTCTTTTTGTTTTTTCCTTGATCTTAGCTATGAGCTAGTATTTTTCGGTGTTTTAAGTAGAAATATGTGCTACAAACGCTGTGAGAATCAGAAAGTTATAGAAAAGTACATCACTGAAGTCTGCACCATTCCATACTTGATTTATTATAGCCTTGACATGAGAAATGTGTACTCACAAAGTATTCTTTGAATGAACTAAGAGGTCTGTGTTTTCTGGGATGGAGAAACAATATCTAAACTGACAGTAAAACAAGATTTACCAAACAGTTTTTGAGAGAACATGCTAGAAAACAGGAGTCAACGCTAGTAACAATATAGATGGTTTATTTAGTAGTCCTAGTACCACATCAACATATTTGTTTTGCACTAGCCTAGTGATTACAAACAGCTGAATGAAAGTGTGGAGAAGGGTGTGTTTCCCAAAAAAAAAAAAAAAAAAGAGAGAGGTTTGCCTGTTTTCTACTGTTTCATTTTTTGTAATATCATCATGTCTCTCTAAAACAACAAACAGTCAAGAGCTGGATTAGCACAGATGGGGTGCAATCCCCATCACATCCTGCCCAAGGGAGAATAACTCACCAGAAGGGAATGAAGTAAGAAGTGATGCACAGCTGCTGCCTGCACTGCCTTACTCTATTTTATGATATAAACACTATGAACAGTATTTTTATCACCTACTTTTAGACAGCAAATAGGAGCTTGCAGTGCCTCAAATTTAGGCACCTTCCTGCAGCACAGTGATTCTGACTGCCTCTGCTGAGGACCCAGACTCACCTTGTGGCTAAAAGAGAGAAAGCTTTGAAGAAATTCATGCTTACACCTACAGCAGCAAGCAGTGCAGTTCAATAGAAGCAACTCCTTCGGGTAATGCATGGCTGATGAGAAACCGACATGCACACTATACTTATTAAAGGGTTTGGGTTTTGATTTGGGCCTAGGAATTTGATTATCTGGAAATGTTTGGTGCATATCGCCTTGTTACCCCCAAAAAGTCCATCTTGTGTTCTCAAGATCACTTTATAATGTGAATCCAATGACAGACAATGGGGAGCTTTACTTCCAAAGCCCATTCCTAATTCATATCGAAAAGCTAATGCAGGTTATGTTTCCTGAATGCTTCCAGGGAATGATGCAGAACATCTCAATTAGAAGTCTTCCCTTCTCCATTTACTACAAGTAACTACAACAGAAAAAAAAAAGGCATGCATTTTCTATTTTCTTGTCATGTACTATAACAAGAAAAAAGAAAACATAAAGACTATGGGAATCCATACATTTCCAAAGGAAACTGCAGGGTATCTATACACCAGAATACCAGGCTCATAAACCTGATTAAGCCAACGCCTAAATCCAGCTGGATTCAAAATGCCAAACACTTTTTTTTTGGGTGATGAACATACACAGGAGAATAGCACTCCTCTCTCATGGCTAGCAAGTTGAAGTTTCTGCCCCAAAACAGCCAATACAACTGCCCGAGGCAGGGGAGCTGATTTTTTATGGAGTTTTTACAGAGGTCTTGGGGTTCTTGAGAAGACACTGACTCAAACTGCTCTCTGAAGATGTTAGTATCTAAATTCTTCATAAAATCCTTCTAAGACCTTCTGGAGGTCTGCATATTCATAGCTCCTATATATTACTGGATTTACACACAGTAAAACACTTGCAATACAGCCTTCACTTCTGGGTAGAACAATACCTGTCACTTTGCTTGCTTTTCTGTTTGCTAGAATTACACATCACCTCCTGTGCTGAGACCCTCTGATGTCACACATATAGTAAAAAAAATAAATGCTAGCGAGTGAAAAGCTTTGCTTTAATCACCTCTAGATAGACAGATAGATAAACAAACAGATATATAGATATGCACCTCACAAATAAGATACAGACTTCTATATTTCATAAATCAATCCCAAGTTTTTCAAGTATTTGGACACTGACTGGCATCTTAATACCTTAAGAAGGTATAAAAAAAAAATTTCCCTAACCTGTCCTTAAGTGGAAGCATTTTGGAGCATGACTCTTTATTCTTTTTCACACAGTCACGTTCTTTTCTTAGCAGGAGCATGTATTGAGAATCAAAACCTTAAAAACTGCCTTTTCATTATGGGATCATGAAGAATTTATATTTCACAATTTAAGTCCTTGAGAAATGTACTTGATTGAGAGTGAATAATTATGAAAATCAAAGCAACAGCATGGAATATTTGTTGAAAGAACTAATGACAACTATGAAGTTCAAACACTAGGAATACTGTCAGAAATACTCCAACAAGCACTTGTGCCTGATGAGATTTTGAAAGCAAATAAAATTCTACAAAATCCATGTGCAAAAAAATGCAAAAAAAAAGATTAAAGACTCACATCTGAAGGGAAGCTACAACATGACACTTCCTTCACCTCCACTTCCCTCCACAGGCTGCTGCACATTGTTATGGAGCACCTCTTCTCCCTCACCCTTCTCTTTATTTCCCATTTGCTTTCCTTTTGATCCTATTGCCAATGGGATTTCAATTATATTTCTTTTTTGATCCATTTCTTTTACTTGTCCATAGCATCACACAGAAATACAAAGTAATCTCTGGTTTTATCAAACCAGCCTCTCAGTCCAATTCACAGACTTCCCTCTCCTGGTTTTGTTTCCAGCTCTGGTTCTGTTCAAAGTAAAGCTTTTTCTACCAATATCTGCTCATGAATTATAGTGTAAGAAACAAGTTTTAAGCAACAGCCATAACAGTACCTGGTTCATTAAGTGTATTTGTATAATTTCTGTCCAGAATCTGCATCAGTGGTAACTACCAACTTTCTGCAAGAAATGAGTAAGTGGATTTTTCATTTTTAAATAAACTATTTCCTTGCTCTAGAGAACAGTGCCAAAGAACAACATTCCAGGCTGTTCTGCCTACCTGAGTTACTAAAATAGCTGTATCTTGACCATGTGGGGGTTTTATATAATGATTATAAAGGCAAATTAGTCACAGGTAAAAGGGTGGCAAGGAGTACCATCACTATTTACGGGACCATGAACAATTTATATTTCACAATTTCAGTCCTTGAGTCCTTATCACTATTTAATGTTAACCTCAGAATATAAAGTAAGAATAATTTTGCTGATATAATACTTTTCACATCAGGTTATAGTCACAGTATGCTACCATGGTAAATTACATTTTATTTATGCTGTCAATAAAACTGTTTTGGTGTTTCTTTCCTAATTTTGGATTTATTTACTGCTACTAAAAGCACAGTTAACATAAAAAAAGTCAACAAACAAAGTTTGTGCCTATTGGCCGTGTACAGGCCAGTAAAGGAGATTAAAGCAGCAGTAAATATATCAGTTAGCCCTGTGGTACCATACATTATGTGCTTCCATGGTACTGATTTAAGCTGTAGTTGCATTTGCCTCAGGTGTTCCACACTTTTAGGCAGAAAAAACTTACCCTGTGAATTATTCTGAAACTGTTTTTTTTTTTTTTTTTAATTAAAAAAAAAGCCCTTTTTCTCAAAACCTGTGTATCTGTTTAAATCAAAACAAAACAAACAAAAAAGCTAAATCTTTGGCAATTTCATATTAATTTTGTATTTGGATTTTATTATGTTGATTCCTTTTCAGTGCTATTCAGTAAGATGAAAAAGCTACTGGCAATGCTAGACGTCTTTCCTCCAAAATTTGTGGAGTAATTATCAAATAATGACATTAAAAATTTCCATGCTAATGAAAAAAATTAATTTTCCACTCCCCAAATACACTATCACTCTTTTCATCTTAAGAGTCAACATCATGTTAAATGGTAGATAAGCAGTGCTTTGCTTGGAGCTAGCTTATTTTCACTGCAATTTTCTCAGGATTCAGTCTAGGAGACTGTCATTTTTCATTCCTATACTCTTGATGTGGATTTTCACTTTTCTGACTATAGCAGAATAGCAAAAGCAGTGCTTTTCAGCATATCCCACCACTTCTATCTTGTGGCTGCTTTTTTCTTGTTTTGTCCTTTGCCTGTATTCTTCCCAAAGTGCTGATGATTGAGAAGCAAAAAATACATTTGTACTGCTGTTTGCTATTAATTTTCCTCCCTCCTCCAAAGGTGGGGAAGAAAAACTGTAATAAACCTCTCATTCCTAACATCTTTATTTGAAGTCATGTCCTACCCAAATCCAAACCAATCCAATATCTTCTTCTACTTCACACAGTACTAAAGTACTTCATAATGCCAGAGGCGCTGCTACTCAGTGTAAGTCAGGTCAGGTGGGGTATCCTGACCCACCTGGGCCACACCACATCATTTGTAGGTGGGCTGCAGGGCAGTGGTGTCTGGAGTGCAGCCACCTGGACTCGAGATGCCAAGGAAGCTCATTACAGTCGTGACTCATAAGAAGGACATGGATTTGCTAGAGCAAGTCCAGAGGATGGCCATGGATCACAGGCCTGGAGCACCTCTCCTATAAAGGGAGGCTGAGAGAGCTGGGGGAGTTCAGTCTGGAGAAGGCTTCCTGAAAAACTCACAGCAGCCTTCCAGTACCTAAACAGAGCTTACAGAAAAGCTGAAGAGGGACTTTTAACAAGGACAAGTAGCGATAGGACAAGGCGGGAATGGATTTAAACTGAAAGAGGGTAGCGTTAGATTAGATATTAGAAAGACATTCCTCACTGTGAGGATGGTGAGATACTGGAACATTGTGGTTGTTGTAGTGTGTGAGAATGCACTGGTCAAGATCAGTGAGCCAGCTGGCCTGGGGACAAAAGAGGTCTTCTGGTGGGACCATCCCTAGGTGTTGAACCACTCCCTAGCACATAGAGCCTTCTCATATTTTATATATTGATGTATGCTGTTCTTGTGTTTTCGATTGGCCTGTTGGCCTTTGTACCTTACTTGGCCCCCATCTAGAAAGTTCCCCTCTACTGATTCTCCCATTGGTTTCTGTTCTCCTCCCCACCCCTCTCTCTTCCCCGCTGGTTGTTGTACCTTTGTCCCGCCCTTACTCTTCCTCCTTGCCCTCAGGCCATTGGCTTTGGCTATTCCCCGTCCCTACCAGCCCCATATGAGAGCTGTACCCTAGTTCTCCCTTTTATTTTTTGTCCCTGGACACTCATGCGTGGGATAAAATTTCGTTGCTGGAACCTCATACAAGAGACCCTTCTCGGCTCTTTTCCACTGATCGCTGCCTCATGTGAGTGAGTGGATGCACCACCTCAGGTGTGTGTCTGTGCCCCCAGTGCCACATAGAATTATATTAATATATGGGATTATAGATAATATAATAGTAATATAATTACTGCATAGGATTATATGAAGTAACAGAATTTATATAGAAGGGAGAACAGTGACCCTGACGAATGTTAGTTTTGTCAACCCCTGAAGCATTTTCTCATTGGTGGTTTAGCAAATGTTCTTCCCAAAGAACAAAACAACAGGTACACAGAAAGCATAAATGCTTTGAGCCAAGTTGCCATATAACATCCATCACATCCTAATATTCCACATAAAATAAATGCTAGGCTCATCTCTACCCACTGCCTGGATGGTATTTTCCTACTGCTGCACATCTACAGTCCAAGATTTCATTTCTACCTATTTTTGCTCCCCGTTTATAATATTAAGGGAGAAAATCTTAGTGGAAAATCAACAGCCAAAATTCAAATATAGGCACTGAAAATGGCTTTTGGAAGGCCATGGCACTTCACCACCTCACTCAGCTCGTGGCAAGTGATGAGGGAACAGGTTGTGCAGAGAAGCTGTGACTGTCCCATCCCGTGAACTGTTCAAGGCCAGTTTAGTTTGGGCGCTGGTCTAGTGGAGAGGTGGGCTGGAACCAGATTATGGTGCCTTCAAACACTCCATGGTTTTTTTCATGACTCACCTCATAGCAGAGTGAGGAGACCACTGAGAAGCTGTTGCCATCTCCTACCTGAAGCCCTCCCAGAGATGCCTTATCTGCTGGCTCACAAAGGATGCCTTTGCAGTTCTTTTGAGTATATGAGAATTTTAGCAGAAAATTCTAGGTGCTCCACTGTGGCAGGAATGTGGATGGACAGCTAGTGGTTTTCTTTAAAAAGGACAGGAACTCCACTGTGTTTAATTTTCACAGTCTAAGAATAAAATACTAATTACAGATGGGTTGTAAAATTAAGAGATTTTAAATAAGATTCTGATACTTCCAAATTTAAGCAAAATTGCTGCATTAACACACACTAAAATTACAAAAGATTAGTTATTGTGTCTTTTTTTTCAGCAGATATTGCTAAACCCGTGTTCCTCTGTTTTTACATAGCTCTGCAGAAGCAAACTCGTGTGCCTCACGCTTTCGTTCCCCAGTGCTTTGTTCCTTCTCAAAGACTGAACTGACTGGACTCCTCTCCATATCCCCAGAAGTTTCTTACATATGGTTTAACTTTTAAGAAAATAATCTTCCAAAATAAATAGTTCAGGAAATAAAACTCTGGGCAAACAAAGAAGTCCTGGCCCTTCTAAAATCAAACAGTTTTGACAGGCTTTAGTAACAAAGTGCTCCAAAAAAACACTGACAGAAAATACACTGAGAGGAGACTAAATCATAAATATAAGAAGACCACACTAAATGATGTCTTCTTTTGAGTAACTGGAAGATAAAATTACTGTCTGAGGTTGCAGAAGCAAAATACTAAGTGCAATTTAAAAAAAAAAAAAAAAAAAAAAAAACAAAAAAAAACAGGAGGGGAAGGGAGCAGAGTCGGGGCAGGGCCAGGACATGTTTATACACCAAAAAAGAAACAATAAAAAGACCAAGCAACTGGGAAAAAAGTGGCATGGAGTTAAGCTGCTGGAAATTTATTGTCAGGTTATTTTTATAATAAAAGGCAACACAAATTAAATACTAACTCCTTGCAAGGACCAAAGAAACAGTAAAGGTAGAAGAATTCTAGTAACCTTTACTCAGTGAAAACTAGAGGACACTGAGTCAGCTACTCATGAGTGCCCAAGGAGAATGATTTCTTGGTGAGACTGTCCTATCCAATATGAAACAAAAAAAAGAAGTCAAAGAAACTCTCCACCCAGCATCCTGCTCACATGGAACAGGGTAATTGTCTACAGAGGTAAAGGACTGCTGATAGGATGGGTGCAGAGGCAAGAGCATTTTGAGACTGCATCAAGCTTTTTGAGATGTGCTAAGGGGGGCTGTGGAGATGCTGAAAACCTAGGGGCTGTTCAGGGAAGGGCCAAAGGAAGAGAAAGGCAAGATACTAAGGGGAGGGACTTTCAGAAGACATCACACAAGACTGCTGCAGTTGTTAGTCACTCAGGAACACACAGTCAGATAAGTGATAGAAGTGTCATGCTCGCTTTTGAATTCAGTATTAAGCCCTTACCAAATGACTACAAAATTCACAGAAAGGGAGTTTTGATCCTGGTTTTATTTTTGGGATTGAGGGCAACAAGGAGAGAGTT
This sequence comes from Lanius collurio, assembly GCA_020086605.1. Classification (NCBI taxonomy): domain Eukaryota; kingdom Metazoa; phylum Chordata; class Aves; order Passeriformes; family Laniidae; genus Lanius; species Lanius collurio. The sequence goes on along the minus strand of JACBWW010000007.1, from coordinate 1,159,709 downwards.
TATACTGAAAGTGAAAGCAAAAAACCAATCTCAGAAAGCCTTGTAAGTCCACTCATCATTCCACCAAATATCCACCTCCTCTGTCACAGTTATGTCTATGTAACTGCACAAGAAATGCTTCTTCAGTTCCTATGTCTTCCTACATCAGAGTTCTGCAGCAAGCTGAATGTAGATATGCCCCACTTTTCCCAGCCCACTCTGCATCCTGCTTTCTCTCAATATCAAATGTATTATTAGTTCTGTGTCTTTTATTGATTTTCTCATTTTGTTGTGACACAGCTCCTCTGAAAATTGCTGTGTAAGTCTTGAATGAATATAATATCCTGAATTAATATAATGTCCTAAATGAATGAGAATATAATAGTGTTAATCACAAAGGAAAGCTGTTCTCATTTATTTTAGCTGTTCCCTGAAATAAAATTGCCAAAATGCTTTTGGTCTTGTTAAAATTTCATTTTAAGTACTTAGTTCAATTCGCATTTATATACTGCTTAAATTGATGTTTGTGTTGTTTTTCACCTGAGAAGATGTTTGAAAAGGAGGAAGAACTCAATTGTGAGGGTCAGCAGTGTATAATCGATAGATTCATCATGTTATGTATATGGAATTCATCAGAACTTAATTTCCTTAAACTTCGTGATTTTTGAAACACCTCTTGCATTTCTGATGAGCAGTCCAATTAAAAAATAATGAACCTGTCTTTTTCTAAAACTGACTAATTATCTTGGTGGTTTCCAACAGCAACCTAGAGCTCAATTTTGTATGAAATTATTTTGTGCCTGTTGGCCAGCAATACCTTTGCAACCTTCTAAGGTGCTTCTAAAGTCAAACAATTTCCCCAGGAAAAAGTTGTAAAGCTGTTACTATTCCCAGTGCTGAGTTTCTATCTAGGCTCATAAAGTAAATAAAACTTGTAGTGGTAACAGACAGAACCCACGGGATGTTCAAGACCTCTCTCTTGTACCTTAACCTTAGTGGAACACCTTAGGAGAATAGCTTCATCTTCAACAGACAACACCAAGATTTCTGCTGCTGGCTCTCCATGGGATGTTTTTGTTTCTTTTTACTGTATTATTCTTAAAATAGTATTATTCTTAAAATATATGTATTTTTAGAACACAAAATGTTAAACCCCTTAGCAGGGTGTATAAGGAACTGTTCTGCACCACCACCCACTCCAACTAAAAGGAAAATAAAAACATCTTCCAAGAATGCTTTCTGTTTCATGCACATGTCTGAGGAATGATCAAACCATTTTTGGAACTACAGCCTACCCAAAACTCAATTTCAACAATAATCATGTGCACTTCCAGTGGATAACCCTGACCTGCTAAAAAACAAGCACAAAACAAAACACCCTCTCTGGCTCAATGAACACAGAATCATAGAATCCTGGAATTATTTGGGTTGGAAGGGATCTTGAAAATTACCTAGTTCCAAGCCCCCAGCCATGGGTAGGGACACCTTTCACTAAACCAGGTTCTCAAAGTTCCGTATAGCCTGGCCATGAACACCTCCACGGCTGGGGCATACATAACTCTCCTGGGCAAGCTTCTTCAGTGCCTCACCACCCTCACAGTAAGGGAGTTCTTCCTAATATCTAACCCTATCCTCTTCACCTTAAAGCCATTCCCCCTTGTCCTATCACTACATGCCCTTGAAAAATGTCCCTCTCCACTCTCCGGTTATTTCTTGTCACTAAGCAATACTATTTATGCACAGTGGAATTGCTTCAAAAGGAAAGATCACACACATCCTTCCAAAAAGGGCCTGGAAGATGTTCTCTCAAAAGGTGGAGTGAGGACTCAACTCTATCACTCATCAGCAAGCATCACACAGAGGGTTTTTCTCCTACATCACATTCACTGGCTGATCACTCGGTTGTTCTAACTTCCCTCATGTGTTGTATCCTGTAGCCTTAAGCACCTGTATGAAAAACTATCCTGCAAGGCAGGAAGCTGCCTAAAATAAGGGACTGTAGCAGTAAAAACAGTGATGGCTTATTTCTTTGTGGAAGCAACAAGTATTTCAGCAATAACAAGTAACATTAAAAACTGAATTAACTTGTTATTTTTTCTTCTTTTGAAATGGTGATGTATGCGTCTGTGTAGCATAAACAAGAAGCGTTCTGGACAGAATGGAAAAGAATGATTTAGAAAAGATAAGTTCCCCATTAGGAACTGAGAAAATGTTCAGAATATACTCTATAACTTGGCTTTGCAAATTAACTCCTCACTATTGAAAGACATGCCTGCAGCTCACTTGTAAAATTAGATCGACCAAGACAAATTTTCCACAAAAATTTGTTTGAATATTGTGTTCCTGTTATATTTAACACAACTTGCTAAGTTCCTTAGCTCCAAAGGGTTCCAATGATTAGCTTTTGTAGATTGCAGCACTGCAAAATAAAAATGAGACAAATATTTGTGGAATAAATATTAGTAATGTTTACAAATTTGCCTTTCATATGAGCGTGTCAAAAATTCAAATATGTATTAATCAGAAAATGTGGCTGCTAGCTCTTAGTATCAACTCCCAAGATGCTTATTGTTGAAAATTTTAAACAGCTCACCTCATATTTGCCCATTTTAACTAATTAAGCTTTTACCTCCATATCTCTATATTGGATTAACACAAATGTATAGAAACCTTAAATTCCATTTTGAGAAGTTTTATCGTGCTACTTCAGTCCCTTCCACGTGACTCATCTGAACAGTCACTGGATGCAACAGGTTGATCAGCTCTGAACATCAGGCAAGCTACAGAACAGAACAAAAAGATGAGCACTTAGGTATCAGCCATTAAAATGATGATGATCCTAATTTTGCAATGCCATTAGTCTTTCTAGAAAGGTTTATTGTCTGTGCTGTACAATAAACATAATAATGAGGGTGAAAGGACTATAAAAAATAATCTAAAGGTATATAAATCAATAGCTAGATGACACACGATTCTTTAACCCAATTGAAGTTTATGGACTGATACAGATTTGTTTGGCATTACAGAATAAAATCTGCATGAATCCATTCTTAAGTATAGAGTTTGCTTCACCTTGATTTGGGTTTTTGCTCATCATGCAGTTGAAAAGGACAGGGAACTTCTGTAACATTTCCTTTTTGGTCAAAATCAGATTTAGATGGAGGCCCATTAGGCATGGAGGTAATGGCAGTGACCATCCTATCACCAGAAAATGGAGTTCTCGAAGAAAAAGACGAACAATGACAGGAAAAGGATGCAACTATTAAAAAGACAATTGGACCTCACTAACAATACAAACTTATAATCCACTTATTATCCACAATATTAAAATGTACCTCAGAATGTGATACAATCTCAGCAGACTTTCTGAATATAAGGAGCTGTTTGGGTACACAGGTTTATGAATGTATATACGTATGTCCACGCACTGTGGACATAATACGTCCACGTATTCCTCTAGGTTGAAGGGACAGCATTATTAGTCTGTTGGGTAGACTGTGAGAGGAGCAATTTAAAAATGTTCATGAGATACAGAGAAGCTTTACTTCAGCAATGATCTGTATTTATGTGTTTAAGCATTCGCCAGCAACCAGATTTTGGTACACGAGGTGGAAAGAGTTTGTGGTTTGGCCAGTTTCTGTACCGAGCATAGACCAGACTGTCCTCTAGACAATGACTTACAGTGTCCATCTGGAGCTGCTTTAAAAAGCAAACTCAAAATTACTAATTAACAAGGTACAAAGATGCATCCACAAACCATCCATCAATTACTGCTGAATCTCACCAGGACATGGAGCTGACACCTTTTAGAAGGACAACAAAAAACTTAAGCAGCAGATTTATTTGTATTACATTCGATGTTTATGTAACAGAGAAAGGTTTAAACAGTATGTCCACAAATATAACATTATGATTTTTTAAGTCTCATGAAGAAATAGTGGCATAAATGTAAAATGGAACCTCTTTGCAGTCAGGACTGTTCCTTCTTTGCATTTCTTCAGTGCTTCTCACAATTAAACTGCAATTTTGAATTTTGATTTACTATTCTACTTACTTTTGTAAAAAAAACCCTGCAATTAATTCTCAATCAAATTCCTCCATCGGCTGCATTCAATGGAGACCGGCAAAAAATCAGGTTGGGGGGTGGTCTTTAACTCAGAAACCTAATAACAGAAGCGTGCACGCGCCTCAGAGCCAATCTGACTACAATCAATTCATACATGGCTTTTAGTATGCTGCCTCAGTAGTTAAAGAAGAAAGAGGCTTTGGAGTTCTCATTCAAAGAACAGTACAAGACTTCTGAAGATCAGCTTTAAGAACAAGCTAATCACTGTTTCAGCATTCAGTTTCAGGAAGTCCTTTCTGGGAGTCCTTCCACTTCATTGGCCATGCTACATGGCAAAGACAGGTGTTTCTATTTAATCAGTGCATTTTAGTTATGTTCCAGGTATTCCATTAACAGAACTCATTGCCAGGCCATAGTCAGCACAAAGACCATTTCTTGGAATAGCAATGGTCTAGGAATATTGCTCCTGTTTGTCACCAATTCAATAAATAAACATCCCCTGTGCCATGCTTTTAAATACTTTCATTTTTAAATTAGATTTTGATTTTCTTCTCAAAACCACCTAAACCTCTGTCGAGCCAGCACAACTTACTTTGCAATTTTGATTTGCATTCTCTGTCCTCTCTGCTTTATTTTGCAACAGGACTGCTAGCCAAGGATAGACTGCTTCGCTAATTCACAAAATAATAACTATTTTTATTAAGGAAGGTTTGAGTCAGCTTTGGCATCAAATTTTTGAAACAGCTTTAAATACATGCTTGCTGTGCAAAGTTTAGACCAGATAAGAATACTGTAACTTGCAATGACCCTAACTGGTTAAAGGGAAAATGGCCTGAGTGAGAAGCTGTACAAGAGGTATTTTCCGTATTTGTCTACAAGAGAGATAGTGCTGACAGATTAAATGATATATAGATATTCTCATCCAAGGAGCCTAAATTGCTTATATGCAGTATTAACTTATATGTTAAAGTTGTAAAGCCAAAAGCTAGTATCAGAAAACTAAATATTTATATTTTGTGTTTATGCTGTGAATCAATTCTGTGTAACTAAAGAAGATGAAGTCGTCATTTGTAGTTACAGCTCCTATCTCTGTGAAACACTTAAGAAAAGATAGAAAACAGATCAGTTTGAGCCACTGGACACAACAGCCCTTGCCTTTGTCACTGCATTGTTTAAGCTTTTTAAGGAAAAGCATTCATTTAAAAACAAGGATACTAAGAAACTGGACGGCATTTAGATATTGTTCAGTATCTGAAGTCTGATGGCTGAGAACTGGATACTTGGGACACACAAAAAAGCATTTTGCCACTGCTTTTAACAATCTCTATTTCAGCACTCCTGTGAGCACAACTGTAACATCAAAGGTGCACAGAGTTGGGAATGGGCACCCTCAGGTGTAGAAAAGATTTGGAACATGAAAACAGTGATAAATAGCAGTATATAAACATGAGGTCTAACAACGTCATCCATTTGCCATAAAATCAGCAGACACCCACTAAACTGACCACATTATCTATCACACACTGACACAGTAACAAACAAGAGTTTCCCCTTCAGTACACTTCCTCATCCTAGACAAGTGTTCAGCTCCTTCAGTTTTGGAGAACAGACAACTTTGCTTGTATGGCTTGTAAAATTTTGGTGATGCAGTTAGAAAGCCAGGCACAGAAGTGGGGTAATAACCAAGAATGTTCAGCTAATAGTTTCTTCTCAACTATACTGCTAAGAACACTATACTACTGCCACACTGTTTCAGTGACACATGAGAAAAAATGGACAATCTTTCTCTAGCAGTTTCAACAGAACTGTAAGACATTTACCTGAAAAACACCATCGGATTGTGACTTCAGGTACACATTCCCACATACCATCTTGAGCAACTTCAAGATTGTTTTTGGTGGATTAGCTATCAGGTCAGTTTTCTAGTTCAGGCCAGCATCACAGAGAGACATTTCCTGAAGATGGGAAACCTGAATCCTGAACTGAAAAGAACTTACAGGAAATGTACACAGGATCTGACAAGGGCCTCCTTGGCCATGCGACCATCAGTCACCACTGTCACAATGTCAAAATGGATACCAGCCATAACTCAAAAGCCATTTGACATGAGACCCATCGTGACGCATTTAGAGACTGTATTTTGCCACATCTGGAGTACTTCCACATATGTCCATAGCTCTCCAGCCACAGCAGTATCCACATGCATCCTCCCACTGTCCCATACTACAGTCTGATACCGAGATGTGCGAAAGCCTCACCCCATGCATTGACTTCCCTCCAAGGAGGGCCGACTCATATAAATGCCAGAAAGGTGTTCCCTGCAGTCTCTAGTATGTTGGAAACTCAACACACGAGCCAGAGGGACAGGGATAAAAACATCAGAGAAATATGTTGCTACCATTATAGACATGTCAAGAGCTACACAGACTGGCAAAGAAACTTCTTCTGGCAACACAAATGTCTAGCTTTTGAATTACATGGCAGGTTATATGTGACCTACTGCTTAGTGAAGCATCAAGCTTGAACTAACTGGACTTCCCAAACAGTAGGACTGGTTGACTTGATCTTTCTGACATATATGAAGTGATCCCTGTGTAGTTTTTTATTGTGCATATGTTTGCATTCATGTGTGTTTGCATATGTGTTGGTCAGATGGGGCCCATAAAACAAAGTTTCAACATGGTTTGCAAGCATCTATTCTGGTAAAGTGCAGCTTCTCTAGCTCTTTCAGTCCTTAAATGTGACTTTGAAGCCACTCCAGGTAAAAGCTGTAACTTTCCCCCTGCATGCCCACACACGCACACACAGAGATATTATGTGTTATTCTGTAAGCATACCTTATTTAATGCCACTACACAGGGCCATTTAAAAGTAGTCAACACTTCCACTTACTCTGGGAGATTTGCCCTGCTATTTTAAGCCCAACAGGTCAGTGAGCCAGTCCAAGGCTCCACTGTTTGTCGAGCATCTGTAGAAAAGCTTCTTTCAGGAGGAGAAAAAAAAACAGCTCGAGATGCTCAGTACCCTTTACATCTGTTGCTCAGCTGGAGACACAGTTAAAAGGCCATTAGAAGCACAAGGTGACAGACCTCACAGGCCAGATGAGCTGGAGAGCAATTTGCTGTTTTCATTAGGAGTATCAGCCCTGGCTGCTTATTTTGATGCACCAAAAGCAGCTCCAGTCCCCAACCCTGAAAATCAGGACCAGGACGTGTGGCCAGCCCATCTCAGGGCTGGGACTGTGCTGCAGAGCCTCTCCCTGCACATTCAGGTTTCACAATGGGTGGAGGGAACAGCAGCCCTCTCAGCACAATCCATAACCCCTGACTTTGCCCACAGAGACTGGCTCTGCTGGACGTGTGTCACAGCAGGACCCAAATTGCTGTCACCTGTGCAGTCAGAGGGAACCTCTTCCAGCACATCTTTGGCAGCACCTGCCTCCAAATGCCGCGTGTCTTATGTGTTCCACAATTGCTCAACAGAATAAAGTGCTGCTGTTTCACTTTGCTGGAAGGAAAAGGTCACGTTAGCTGAAAGGAGCTCGTTGGAGGGAGCTGGTGGTCTTTCTGACAGTCTCCTATAACAAGAGCTGGAAATGTTCTTATTAGGGAAGCTCGTTATTTGGATGTGTGCTGGAGCTCTAGAGCAGTAAGTACTGAAGAAAGCAAATCTTGGTTTTAGTAGGTTTTAGGCCTTTTTTACATACAGAGAAATAAAGTGCTATGAATTTTACCAGCATATGTTTTCTTGCCATCTGCAACACATTTTAAATTCCTTCCGCATCTTGTAATGTATTCTCTCTCTTTAGCATAATAACAATTCTGCCTTGAAATACCAACCTTTATATGCTGTTCTTAGGAATTTCTGGAGAAGTGTTAATTCTTTTATACATATTTAAGCTGCTGAAATAATTACGCCTGGTAGCATGAACAGTCAAAACCACAGAATGAGGGTTCCCCTCCCAGGGAGATAGCACCCATTAACCAGGTACAAAAGGGGGCATACAGTCATAGTTCACTGGAAAAGTAATTTCATTTTGCTAGTAATGAGAGTGCTGATACTTTGATACCATAATGGAGTTTTAAGCACCAAGCCTGTTATTTCAACTAGAAATTTTAATATAATTATGCATTTTTTACTTTACTAAGCAGAAAGGGAGATTAGTATGCATAGTTTTCTTACATGTATCATGGGGAACAAGACAGAGATCTCCAAGTGATACTGCAAGATGCTCAAGTCATTCAAAAGAAATGGCAGGTAGTAGTTTTAAAGACAAATTACCCAGAAAAGCTTTTATTGTTGATCACTTGTTATAAGATTTGCCATTTGCAAGTAATTGTACATTCAGCTGAAACTGACCTTTTATGAGAGCCAAGTGGTAATATAAATGAAATGAATATATTCTTTATTGCAGTAATATAAAAAGAATGGCCTGAGCTTTTAACATAGTGCTTGACCTATGGTGTCTGAACACCACCTAATCTCAGGAGTATTTCACAATAGCATATGATGAAACAAGTACTGATACAGCATTGGAACAGTTTAAAACATTAGCACTTCGAAGTATAGAAAATATAGCTTTAGGTATGCTTTTTGATTATAAATCAGACTGACAACAGAAAGAAAAGAAATTATTAGAGACAATACACTAAAGTTCATCATTACATTAATTATTAAAGCATTGCCTTTCCTACTTTGAAGCCCCTCTTTCCAAGATACTCTAGCATAAAGTCACACTGGGAAGCTCCAGATGCTGAGATTTAAAATTCTCATTCAAAATTGAATTATTTATAAGCATTAAAAACATGCTATTTCTTCTCAAAGGCCCTGATTTTACAAACATCACCTTTAGGTTTTAGATATGCATACATAAGCTGTATTCCCTTTAATGGCATCAGTCACATACAAACCAATAAATATGTACAGAAGTGACAGCACAGACAGGTCTTAGAAAAGCTACACTTCCTCCTACCAACATGCACGTGCCAATTTATTAGCATGCACCATGCACCTACAACTGAAACATAAGGGAGGCCATAAGGAGAGGTGACCAGAGAGACTCTTGATGCTGCACTTACTGAAACTGGAAACAGAGGTGAGAGGGGGGTCACACACAATGTGGAGGATACAACTACAGCAGTGCTAAAAAAAAAAAGAAAGTATAAAGTGTACACGAAATTCCATGTCTTCACTAACATCATGGAGGTCAGGAGTGAATTAACATCCAATGGCCCAATGCAGACTTCACAAATTTGCACTGAATATAGTATTTATTTTTGTAAGTCCATCCTTTTTTTAACACTGCTGAGGCAACCACACAAGGTGTCTGTGAATCCCCATATACCTCCTGGTCTACAGGTACTTTCTTCACACAGCTCTCAGTGACAGCAGAAGAGACACAGTAAAAGAAGGTATTAATGAACAAGTACTTGGATACAGACTCAGTCAGGAGGATTTTCTGTATTCTGTCAATCTACTATTGCATTTTAGAGTACAAAAACAAAACATTCAGAAAGACTATCTTGGGAACATCTGACGTGGACTAATAGCTCAATTGCATGGGTGACTGCTGAGGTATTATTAACATCAACATTAACATTAACATTATTACTGTTAACATGGTTATTATTACTATTAACATTGTTATTATTACCACATAGAAGCTACAAGCAACTGCGTTATGTACACTTGCTCGCTTCAGTCAATGTTTCTGTATTATGCCAGTATAAAGCCTATTCATCAAAGCACAATTTCAAGTGACTCCTGACCTTCAAAATGAAGGCTTTGCTTTTGCTTTCATTTCATTTCCTTTGACTATGGTGACTTTGCTGCCAGAATCTCACCTCGTTCATCATCTGTGCAGGAGCACAAAGTTCACATACTTCTTACGCAGCATTTAGAATCCAACATCTTTACTCTTGGATGCTTTAGCAGAACACTTCTAGCCTTTATCTAAATAAACTATTATTCAGCAAGTAGTAAAACCCCTGAACAAAACAAAAAGCAAACCCCAAATAAAACCACAACACACAAAACCCCCACATCCTTCACCTTGGAAGTGGAAAAGCACAAATCAGATACATCCACTACTGTAAACAGCAAGAGATTCACTTTCATTCAGAAAACTCTGAGGCAAGGGCACCATCCAACTGTAACTTTGATGTTTCGTTTCCATGGCTTCCTCTAAGTTGATGTAAGTTACTAAAGGCATGATTGGAGTTAAACAAGTATTGCCAAAATATATGTTTTATGATTTTTCTCTTGTGTGTTGCCTTTCAAATGACAGATTTTCCTACAGCAGAGTATTTCCTGCAAAGTCCTCAGGAGTTCCACTAACACTCATGAATGCTGGGTCACGGCAACCTGAGTCTCACATTAGAACTCTTTTTAACACACAAGGATACTCCACAGCAGCTGTGAGAGAGGAGCCCTTTACAAGGACAGCACAGCACACACTGTAAGCTCCTGCTACCTGCCCTGCATGTGACTGATACACAGAATTAAGCCTGGAGCAGCATATTAAGTATACTTCAAATTTTCTTCCTCTGCCCCCCATTCCCAGGGAAAGTTCCTTTACTGAGGACTGACTTTGCTAAACTGTGTCAGAAAACAACTTTATATGATGTACTCCAGTGAAGGTCACAGCGCCAGAATTTGGTGATCAGACAAGACGTGACACAGAAGGCTGATTACAAATAAGTTCTATACAATAACAGTGAACAATTTAGCATTGTTGTAAAAGTACAGTGAACAACTGTAGTCACGTTACTGCCAACTTCAATGTATTTCATGTACAGCAAAATACTGTAGAAAACCCTTGCCTTACAGAGCAAAAACTAACTTTTTAAATGTGTAATTTCTACCTTCTCTCTACAAGTGACAGTATAAAAACATTACAGAAGTTATCTAACAAGTCTCTTGCATTGCAGTTCCATTCAACAAAGATACTTCTATGTCCATAGCCTCTATAATTTGAACAGATTCTTCAGCTCTTTACATCAGTGCCTGCACACTTTGCCTCAGTACATAGTCTTCAGTTTATCCATTTCAACTGTTGTAGCTAGAAAATAGCTTTTAAACAAATGACAACAAAAAACAAGACTGCTGTTAAATCAAAACAGCTAAACCACGCTGTGTGTTACTATTTATCATCATATTATCAAGATACTGATGCAAAATCTTTTGAAAATATGTTTGTTCAGAAATATAACTGTAATTAAATTCTTTGAACTCCTTAAAACATGAGGCCTTTGACAGACTACACTTCTGTAACACTAACAAATTGCTTCCTTAACTAAATCAGTATGATGGAAAAAGACAGAATGAAAAAAAAAATAAAAAAAGAAGAAAAAAGCTTCTCAAACCTGTACATTGATTACTTTATCTATACTTCCAACATCACACCAGGTAGCAAATACAGAGCTTTAACATTAACAAGAGCCCATGCTGCAGGAACAGCTATTTCCCCTCCTTGAAGCACTGAACAATAAGAGCACACTCAGAAACAATCCTATTCTTCCAACAACTCACTTGAACAGCTACAAACACCACTGCTCAAAAAGTGATACACCAACTAGCAAAAAGGCAGATAAACCACAAAATCCAAACAACTTCAACAGGAAGATCAGAAAAAATAACTCATACCCCCATAAATCATGTACATAATCATAAAAGTAGATTTACTTATGAAACTTAGCAGGAACTGTGGAGTAATTTTGAACTACTATTAAATATTTAATTACTCAGAGTCTTTCTGTACTGATCCATGTCAACAGAGACTTCCAAATACTGGGCTTACTTAAGAATTGCATGCTGACTTTGCACTGTACATTCAGAAAATATATGAAACAATAAAACTTCTCTGTGAGCTGAAAGCAACAAGTGCTTATGCAAAGTTACTAGAAATCTGAAATTTACTGGAATTTCTTTTTTAGTGGAACAGAGGATATCCCAGCATTCTGTCTCAAAGCAGCTGGTGTAACAGTGAGCAAAGGGAAAGCATGACTGCATATTCAAAGGATCTGTAGCTCACAGGAGCGATTTCATGATTTCATATAAGTGATGAGCCACCTGAATATAAATTACAGGAAAAAGTGCAGAAAGACCAGAGAATCAGTAAGCCTGAGGGATGAAGGTGCAACATGGAACAACCTTCCATATCTTTGTGAACTACAGCCTCTCTGTCCTGAGATCTTTCCCATTTATCATTCCTCATGTAAAGTGCTAAATATTGCACAATGAATAACTGTGGCGTTATTTCACCTCAAGGAAGATAAATCTACTGCTTCCAACTTTAAAGAGGAAACGAGCAAACCGACGAGCATCTAATTCACTACAAATAGCAGGACCTAACAGCAAAGTGCCAGTGGCAAAGCATAAACCTTTCTTGAGGGCTCAAGCAGTCCGATTTAAGCAGCCCCGGCTCATGACTCCACATATGATTTCTCTCTCTCTCTCTCTCTCTCTTTTTTTTTTTTTTTTTTGTGGTGCTCTCTGATTGCTAAATGATTTTCAGCCTCAAACGTATTTTTATTCATTTAGTCATAAAAATGCAATCCTGGTAAGGTTGTAGGGAAAAGTAGGGAAATAGAATTACAACAAAAAAAACATTCCCAACACCTTCGTGGGCGGATTGCGATATAACCTGTTGTAGGCATGTTTCAGCAGACGGAAGAGCCAAGTAACAGGCTGCCGGGGCTGCCGGGCGGGTGTGTGTGGATGTGTGTGGGTGCCTCTCCCGGGCAGCCAGTGCCTCTGCTCAATCCGTGCTGCGGCGGAGGCGCCCGGCGGCGCCTCCAAGGGGCGACCCGCCCGGTCCGGGACCGCGGCGGGGCGCGGGAGGGAGCAGGTCTGCCCTGCT
>JACBWW010000007.1:1126693-1136851 GCA_020086605.1 Lanius collurio | reverse complement strand
GGTGGTGGGGGAGGGGGGAAGTTGTGGGGGATTTTTCTCCTATAAGGGGCTCCTTCGGAGATTTTTCCCCTTGATTTGTCCTAAACCAGGACATGATCTTAGGTACCTATAACAGAAGATAACCTAAATATAAAGTAAACGCTTATATCTTTGGATCTAGAAAAATGTACCAGTTTCTAAAGTGCCTTCAATGAATTCAGACCTCCAGCAGGAAGCAGTGCAGAGCCCCACTGAATGTGCATACCTTGTAAATCCCTCAAAAACCTCCAGTCTACCAACTACACCCTGCAAGTGTTACAGAGATTGCCAAAACCTATCTCTTTTTCCACTTCCCACAGTCAGAGCAGTTCACAGGAATTACCATATTCTGCAAGATCACTGGCTTGACAAATGCGGTGACTTCCTTCTAAAAGTATGTTTTGCTTCATGGGAAAACACAGTTCTTCCCTTCCATCCCTCCTTTTCAAGTCCCTCTGACTTGTTACTGACTTGTATTCCATGGAAGGGAAACTTTCCTAAGTCCCAGAAGTATTTTCTAGTTTGATTCAATACAGCTTATGTATGTTTGACCTTTAAATGGCAAAACTCAGATGGTTTTATTAATATCAGTGTAAAAGTCTTAGTCTTGGTTTTTTTTCTGTCCTCAGGACACTAAATCCCACATGTGTAAATGAAATAATAATCGCTTTGTCTAAGGAAAGATCACAAAAACTCTCTTCTGTATTTACCTGCACACTGTTCAGATAAATAACCTTATGTTCACCAAGCTACAAGCTACAAATCCAATCTTAGGGAGGGAAAAGAAAAAAAAAATTCATGGAAAGTTTACCCCACTTTCTTCAGAAAACTTTTTGCAGATATTACACAGAAAAGGACTGTATTCTCTTTACAATGTTCATGTTCAAGGAGTTCTATTGATTTATAATTTTGATACAGAAAAATCAGTTATGGGTATTGATTTGTCCTTATTCAATTTTTTGTTGGTTAATTTAGTGGTGGGTAGCTTTTCCTGTACTTCTTCAGCACTGCTTTGTAGCTCCCAGCATTACCTTTAACTCTTCTGTGGAACTTAGATATTTTATTCAGCCTCCCTCCAATCTTCAGACAGTAACTGGCTTTAATTATAAAATGTGCATTTGTTAAACAACTGAGATACTTTATTTTTATTTCCAGGTTCACAGGTTTTAGGAGAAAGGCTTTTTCTCTGGACATTATTTTCATTACACTCACATGAACCCTTCATCAAAATGCTACAGCTTATCTTCCTTTGATAATTTTCACCTTTGTCAGCAAAATTATCATTAGTATAACCATATCACCACCTTTTTTTTTTTTTTTCCCAGAGCTCAGAGTCTTAATGTCAAGATTTCAAAAAAGTGCTAAGAGTGGGAAGAGCAGGAGTTTATTTGCAGAAAGCAAGAAGGAAAAAAAATATAAAAAAAAAAAAATAAAAAAAGAGGGACACTTTGATTTCCCACTGCAGTTTCCTCTGCAGCAAGTACAAAATTGTGACCCTTAAAAATACATCGGTTCTGAAGCAGATAAAACACAGTAGAGAGGTTGTGGGAACCAAGTAGATAAAGAGATGAATATTTGTATAGGAGCCATCAATCTGCCTACTTCTTAAGATGGTTTGTTCCCCAGTGACACCTAAGGAGTGTAAGACCCCGTGGGCATGTAAGGCAGCATGACAGGTGGCCAGTTGCCTCCAGGCAGCCTTTGAAAGACAATTTGCCTAACCTGACAAGGCACAGAAAATTGACTTACACCTTTCATTTATCTGACAAAGTCTTAGGGTTGTGTCTTTGTGAAGACAATAGGGTTGTTCCCTTCCTTCCCTAGAAAAGAGAAGGTGCTGATGAGAGAGTCTGGAAATTTGTGGCTGTGGAGTGACTTTCAGCCTCAAATCTTTGAAGCTAAGCTTCTCTGCAGTCAGAAAGTCAGGTATCAATTCCTTTAGAACAAACAGAATAAAATGTAAAAGAGAAAAAGAGATTTTTGTGTGTTATCTGTAATTCCAGTGGGAGTTCTGTATATGAAGATTGGTGAATATGCAGAAAGTCATTAAGCCTATGTGTATTGTTTTCCATGACTGTTAGAAAATTGGAATTCTTACACTTTAGTATTGCTGGTTTTAGTAGGGGTGGGACCAGATGACTTTCTGAGGTCCCTTATAACATATATTATTCCATAACTCCAAGTCCTCAATGTGATATTCTGATTCTTGTGTGGGAAATAAAGTTCTACAAAGAAAAAAAAAATTCTGAAAATTTCTGAAAATAACCGGGCACCCAGCTCCATCTTTCTTTGTCCTTCCATGGGACAGGTCTTGGCTATAGATGCCATGAGCATGACAGCAATGGCTTCTTTCTTGTGGTTTGTGAAACTGGCTTGGGACAACTGAATCTGGTGCATACTTTTTTTGAGGCTGAGCAGAAGAATAGCGCTGTGATGCCTACGCCCAGAATCCTTTTCTATTTTTTTTTTTTTTTTTTCTTTCTGGACTTTTTTATTGGCTCTTTCAGTGCACGTGTAGTAACTGGACTCTTCTCAACTCAAGAAAAAGCATTAGCTCATACCCCTTCTACACTTCCTTAGTATGTCCTTCTGTCTACCTAAAAAGGCTTCCTGCTGCTTGCTTTCAAGTTAAAATGAATATAAATCCCCATAATAAATATTAGCAAAATACACAGCTGACAAAACTCACAATTCCTAAGAGTGCTTTTGGAGACCTCCTTAGAAACCACAGGTGTCTTAATGTCAGTTTAAGTGAGCCTTGGTATCTTGGCACATACACTATGCATATCCTTTTGTAAATTTGCTATTTCTAGAGAAAAGTTACAGAATAATTTTATTATGCTTTTCCTCATCATGTATCATTTTTAAATGCAAAGTTCGAAAAAACAAGCAAAACTTGAAAAACCAAGCAAACCACTTCCAGAAACCATGAGTTAAAAAAAAAATACTAAATTACTCTGATCCCAGTAGAACTATGGCAATTGAATTCCTCACCAATACTGTCCCCATCTGTAATTTACTAGATGTATGCAAATTGCATATGTTTAAGTGAATATACTAAATGTTGTGTAGTCAGTCTGGCCATGTGCAGTAGATTGCATTTGAGCATACCTTAACCATCCACGTGCAAAGTCCTTTTGTCTGGATTTTGGGTTAGATATACTGAGGTCTTATGAGTCCAGCTGCTAAAAAATTCCAGATCAATAACCAGAGAAAACTCAGAACAGGCAAAAAACATATTGCCAAACAGTGGATAGTAACAACTAGAACAATTGGCATGTATAGAATGGGCTAATGCATCTTTGCTATCTAACCAGACAGTAGAATAAAATACGTGAAGAAAAAAATTAAGGAAAATGCAAAAAGGTTCCTTGCTATTGCTAGAATCTGCACATTCCTCTTCCTAATAAGTCTGTGCACTCTTTCAGATTATTTGAAACAAGTGTTCCAAACCAGTCCAGCTGGCAGCCCTTGTTTCTGTTGGGGAAGAAGTCTCGTGCCCCTAATCCACAGGGCTACAGCCAAGAGATCTGAGGAGCCCCTGAAGTTGTGTTTGTCCATGTCCTGTGTGATTCCTAGTAATTCCCCTCTGTGCATCTACTCAAGGACTAAATGCACATGCAACCTAAAAACTTCATGCCATCTTGTCAAATAAGCTTGGGGCAGAGCTTCTCTGCATTATATCTGTAATCTGCATGTCTGAACATCACTTGAATACTAAACCATGCACATCTTGCAAAAATGCAGGGATTAAGGAAGAGACTTAATAACATAAGTCAAAACACTGGGGATGGGTAAGACACATGTAAATATTTAGCTAAAGAGCACATTTCCATACCCCTTATGCTATCCGTCCACTGCATGATCTTCTTGGGTTTTTTGTCAGTTGGTAATAAAGTTACACTGGCATTTTGAAATACAGGGTGATTACTGGAGTGAAAATGAGCATGATGAAATGCAGTGTACATTTTCTACAGTGGTGGGTAAGAAAGATTTCACTCACTAACTCCATTGTCATCCTGAATTCATCCCTGAAATACTTTGCAGAGCTTCTAGAAATATGTTTATGTGCTCTCATAAAAGCAGCAGATCATCTGAATTTGAAAACCACAACTTACTTCATATTTTAAAAATATTTATGGCAGTAAGCACAGATAACATGAGAAGGAATTCTGCTTTACACATGCAGATATAGTGTAATATCTGAATATTTAAATATATAGGATATTGTTTTACAGATAATTAATGTCAAGGTATTGAATACTGCCTTGAATACTTCAAATAGGCCTGTAAATGTCCTTATAGAAACTATGCTCATCCCTAAGAAGTTTATGATCAAAGTGCTAGATTAGATTATCAATGATAAATTATTTTTGGAAAAGAACAACAGTTTACCATGCATTTAAGAAGCTGTAGGCATATTTATCATATTTTTATCCTATTTGATCAAAAAAAAAAATCAAGAAATTAGTGGATGTGTTCCCAATCATCAAGAAAATGGTGTCATTCCTTGGTTCCAAAGGTGATTTGAATGATAAACTTACTTCTTTAAAATTGTGCTTTAGGTTTAGAGTTTTCAAACATATTCTGTATCATGCACATATGCTTTGTATTATGATCTGAGTTTGCACACTTGTTACATAGAGAGACTTATTAAATTTGGCTAACAAAGAAGTCAAACTTTAGACATGTATCCATTTTTCATTTTCTGAAAATCCTTGACAGTTTCACACAACTTCTACGAAAAGAAACAAATGTTGTAAGACAAACTCATTTACCACATTCAATATTTGGGAGTTTTATTTTATTTTGTTGTTGTTTGGGGTTGGAGTTTCTTTTCTCCAAGACTTAGAAAAAAATGAGGGAGGAAAAAGAAATTTTAGGCTTAAGAAAACATAAGGGAGTTGGATGGTCTTATAAATTGTGGGCAACTGTGGTTTTATGTAAAGTTTATGTACTGTGACAGGCTAAAAAAATATTAATTGAAAAGCAAAACAAATATGCCATATTGTCATTAAATGAAAGTAATTGATCACTTTCTGGAAAGGCTATGTGGCTACCTGAAATGTTAAGCTACAATAAAGTTATAGTGAATAATGGTGCAAATTTCAAATTAATGTGCATAACTCATTTGTCTACCAAATGATCCCATGGTAAGAAGCAGAAGAAATATGTTCAGAAAAAAAAAAAAGATACATCAAATAAATAAAAGTAAGTTTTAAGAAACATGGCTTAGAGGATCTATTTCATTAGGTTTTTTTTCTTTGCAATGTTTATTAATAATTGACCACTCAGTTCTGCTGGGTAGTGCTACAGGTAAAGAAGATAACAGGCTAAAGTCTTGATGAGAAATAATCACCAGATTTTATCAATAGACTTTTAGTCTCCACCTATATTTCTTCATAGCATCTGCAATTTTATTGATTACATTTCTGTTTATTGCAGACTCTGTGATTAAAGAGCCAGCTCGCAAAGGTGACCAGTGTTAATCAGACCCTATCGCTCCTGCCAGTGATCACTGAAAAAAACATTCTCAGTGTAAAATAACCATCATCCCTGTACCAGGGAAATATTTATGAAGCTATTAGTTTAGCAGTAGACAAGATGTTCTTGGCTAAAGAATTAGCACTTGGGAATTTTACAGGATAGTTACTTTCCAAAGGAACTGGGGTATTTAGGCTCAGTAGTGGAGGAAGATGTTTACAAAGTCTCTAAATAGGAAGACAGTGACCTCAGTTTAAATGATTGCTAACAAAACATTAGTGACACATTCTACAACTCCATACTGTGACCCCCTGTATTTCTACTTTACCTTATCTATTAAGTCACAAAATACATCTTAATCTCCAAGTGTTCAAATCCAGAATGTTTATGATGGTAGCTGATGAGTAAAGACAGACATTTTCACCTAAATCATCCCACACTGCTAAGTCTGTCACTGTATAAAGCTCCCAGTATCTGTTAGCCTATCTTGTACTTTGTGAAGGAAAAGACTGTATGTAATGTATGTGGAACGAATATTCCTCCTGGGAGCAGCCCTGCATGATATCAGAGTTATCTCCTTTTCTGATTTTCTTATATATGGTATTCTGTGAATGCCACAAAGCACACCCATTTCATCAACATCAGCTTAAAGAAAACAAAGAAAGCTTTTCTTTTGAGGAAGAAAAAAACCTTTTAAAACTGTCTTAAATTCACTCAAGATGCTGCTTCTCACTAAGGAGTATGCTGATGAACTGTTGGCAGACTAATAAAAGTATTCATTTTAATATTGCAATTGAAAATATATAAAATATGCACAGCAAGAGATAAACTTGGATAACAGAAGAAAAATGGAGAAAAAAAACATTTATTCCTCAAAAGTAATACTATACAGGATAAATAAATCCTTTTCTTTACTAGACCTTCATAGAAAAAGCAAAGAAGAAGATAATCTTCTTTGAAAAAAACGTGCTTAAGGTAGAGGTTCTTTTTATTCAACTTTTAGCATCCCTGCAATAGAAATGTTCCTTTAACATATTTATTGTTAGAATGTGTTTTTATCATCTTAATCTCTGTGACCTCTGAGAAAAAACATTCTGTGGGTGGTAGAACAATGCCATTTGAGTCACAGCATATGTCTGCAGATGCTGGAAAAGGACAGTTTTACTGACAAATATTTACCTATTTAAAGCAGCCAACAAAAGTACATAGTATTTAATAATCTCAATTTTTTTTACTCATCTGAGGTGGTTTAGTATACCAAATCCCAGCTTACAAAGCATCAGAGTTCCAACACAGGAACAAGTCTCAATGATTACATCCCATTTCTGTGATACAGGAAATACAGAATGTAAATTTTACAATGGCATCACTCTTCCTGCTTTCACTTTTTTAAGCCTTCATTTGCATATAACTGAGCTGTGGCAGAAACTCCATAGGGTGTATGTAAGCCCATTCTCTCTCCCTGATGCAGTGAAGTCTTCTGACACACAGCAAGCAGGTGAGAGCATCAGTGACTGAAAACATTACCCCAGCAGCAGAACACTCTTGGCATTGTTTTTTGTACCTGTTCATTTCAGCATGATACAAAGTGATTGTAAAGCAAAAAAACAATTCAATTTCCTCTCATACTTTCACCTGGCAGACATACAATGGATTTTTGTGTGAGATGTCCCACTTTTGAGTGTCTTTGTGGGTTTTATTTTTGTCATATTGTGTACAGTTTAGAGAACTTGGACAGAGTCTGTTAGGTGTGGCTTTGTAGATATTTAAATCTTTCTTAAATGTCTCTTTTTCATCCTTCCTGAGGATGTAATCATATATCTCACTCTGCCTCAAGGTGAAGATTAATCAAAGGTGTTTTCATTACTTCCACCCCATTTATTTTCCAGTCTGTGGATCACCAGCATAGGTTGCTCTCCCAAATGATGTCCTTCTCCAGTTCCATAATGTCACAAAACAAACTCTGATCATGCTTTGGAAAAAAAGAAGTGTAACAATGTAAGAACAAAGAAAAGGGCTATTAAGATAGCAGGTGGCAGGACTGCATCCCATTTTTCTATCCAAGAAAACTTGGAAGAAAATACAGGATTCATGCATACACTCCACTGAAGTGAATGCATCCTAATTAAAGTAGTTGGATTTCCACACATAGCCAGGAAGCAGTCCCAGCTCCTTTTTTGTCGCCGAATGCCAAGCAGGAGAAAAACATAATAGACAGTAGCCATTATAACGGCAGAGGGAACAATTCCTCTTCCCACCCAAAGCTCTGTACCACCTGTTCTCTTCTCCTGCCCTGAGTGGTCTGGCAAAGGGAGCATCCTCTTGACAGGTACCCTACCTCCCCAACCTTTCCCTCACAAGGCAGCATCAGTGGCAGCAGCTTGCAGTACCAGGTTGTGTTAATGCGTCACATATTAATATAATAACCTTTTTCAAGATAATAGTTAAAAGTAATAGGTTAAAAGAGCAAGTACTTATGCTTTACAAAACAGATTTTATCAGATTAATCAGCTTATGAAATATGGTTTTACAAAGCAACCCACTAGCTGAAGAGAAGTGTGATAATCAGTGCATTAAAAAATTTACAAGAAAGATTTTTTAGAGAGATCAACAATCCCAAATCAGAAAACTTGTTATACATCTTGTGGATAAGTCATACAACTTGTTATCCACACCTACTCCTTGTTGTCCTCAACAGCAACACTTCCATTTTGTCTGCTGAGACAGACTTGAACCACCTGGTCAGCCTCAGGTTCTGTGCTTTTTGAGATAACACTTTTTTCAGAAAATATTTAATACTTTTTGAGGCTGGGATTTCTTTATCCTATTCTTACAAGTTGGAGTTCAAATATGTGGTCAGTACAACAAAACCAACAAAGAGACTATTCACTTACCTGATGCAGTCCAACATGATAAAATTTTAACTCGGCACTTGCTGTATTTCAGTAATAAGAAGATAACTGAAAACAACTCACTGGGCAGTATATAATGTAAAAATACATCAGGAGCATAAGTCAACACAGAGAAGCAAACCCTTGAGAAAAACACCAGTAACTCATTCTTGCCATAACAGAACAATATTTCAAATCAATTTACCTCTTATCTATGTAACTGTTTATCCTTGACTGTGTTGTGGTGTTATAAAGACTGTCACTTGTTGACATAAAATACGTTGTGGACTCAGTTAAATAGACTGGGGGGGATTTAAAAGATATCATGAGGATACTTTGAAATACTTCCTTTCACTGACAGTTCAGAGTTGATCTAGTAAGTGGGGAGATAGAATGTTAATCAAGTAACACTTAAAAATATGAACTGACCTTAATAAAAATAAGTAGGTAAAGTTATGAAGTAGTTTAACATTAATTTAATATTAGTAGTTCAGATAATTAACCATGCTGACCATTCAAGCTTATTTCAGTAATGGAGAGAAAGAATTAAAAAAAGATGCAGTACAGCACAAAACTTTTGCAAAATTTCATGATTTTTCCAAACCCCCGTAGCAAATCGCATATCATCAAATGAATTTCCATTTTCCATTCACACAACAGATTCAAACAGCACAGAAACTTTGAGGTTATTGGTGACCTACTTGCATAATGCAAATCTGTAAAAATACACAGGATCTGTAATGAGTAAAACCAAGGTCTTGATTTTTCATTGGGACAGGTAGGAAACCTGGAAACACAGAGCTATGTTTTTCATGCTTATGATTGCAAACATAAATCATTAAATCATCTCATTAGACCAAGCAGAGTCTCTCAAACTTCGTAAATCAAACATACCAATGATTTTTCTAAAGCTCAAGGTTCACTCTGGCTGCTACACTTACATCTTCCTCAACATATACCAAATTGTAGGAAATAACTTGTCAACAAATAGACATCGTGGTTTCTGCCTAAATTCCAAGAAAATGCATGTGTACAAGTAACACACTGCATGCATGAAATTATCATACTGAAATAAGAAAATAAGGCACTAAGAAGTGCCTCATGTTTTTAAGACTAGAAGACTATTGAAAAAATTAATTTTGTATTTCTTTTACTCTTAAAAGAATACTTAATAGATGTGTTTGAAAAGCTTACATGTACATTATTTCTCATGGTCTAAGCAGCCTTCAAGTTTTATATAATTAATTTAAATTTGAAAATTTACAGACCTTTTCTCACTTGTTCTTTTTTTTCATCTTTTGAGCAAATGAAATGAAAATTAAGGCACTTTAAAATGTGAAATTACCACTGCTTTTCTTACTTTATTAGTTTTGACCATGCTTCACATTCAAGGACCAAAGCACTTTTTCTGGCTTTCAGACACACAGTTCCTGTTCCTTCCCTAGGAATTTCAGTATCTCAACTCCTCCTAGTAATTCTCCTTGCAGTTGCTGCTCAGGGGCACTCATGACTCTACCATCCACACTCAAAAGCAGAGCATTATTTGCTGGCCTAATGGATTTGCATTCTTGAGAGCATTTGCTGTCCAACTGACATGGAGAATGACAAGTTCCCAGGAATTTCTGGTAACATCGGACTGTCAGAGAGAGTTTTAGAGAACAGACTGAAGGTCTAACCTGCCTTGGTTACTGTGCTGCTATGTACTACCCTGAAGAAATCTTAAGGCTCAAAACAAGTCAAAACTCAGAAAGCATTAAAAAAAAAA